>BTPG01000003.1:139355211-139422711 GCA_036245525.1 Semisulcospira habei
CAGAGACTTGGAGGTTGACAAAAACCACAGTCAACAGAGTACAGACCTTCATAAACAGTTGTCTTAGAAGAATCTTGAAAATCCACTGGCCAGAAAAGATCAGCAACGTCAGACTCTGTGAGAGAACACAGCAGATAACAGCAGAGAATGAAATTGGGCGAAGAAGATGGGGATAGATTGGTGGCCACAGTCTGAGAAAACCAGTTTCCAGTATCACTAGGCAGGCATTGTCATGGAACCCCAGGGAAAGAGGAAAAGAGGCAGACCGAGAAACACATGGCGTCGAAACCTCCAAGCAGACATCAAGAGACTGGGAACCACCTGGAGTAAAAATCGAAGGAGAAGCACAGGACAGGAGTCGCTGGAGGTATCTCGTCGACGGGAGGGGTGATAGGCGTAAGTAAGTAATATATATGGTACTAAATCCGTCTAAAACAGAATGCATGCTAATAACTACACGACAAAAGCAGCAGCTACATCCACCCCCGCTTAGCCTTTCTCTAAACTCTGAGACGATTAGACAAGTTAGAGAGCAACGCTTGTTGGGCGTTATTATTGACGACCAACACACGTGGCACGCGCACGTCAGCAGCGTATGTCGAACAGTGTCCTGGAATTTATATCGTCTTTCAAAACTGCGTTATTTTACAGATACACCGACAAGGAAAATATTTTATAAGGCACATATTTAATCCCATATAGATTATGCTTCCACAGTTTGGGACGGATGTGCATAAAAAGGCTTTATGCTCTTCACCGTAGGGCAGCCAAATTAATCCACCCGGATAGTGAATAAAGCACCGACGAACGACTCAAAGCACTCGACATGCTGCCTCTGCATAAGTTACTCATGAACAATAAAGGCGTACTTATGTTTAAAATCTACCACTCTAAAACGCCTATTTATCTAACAGATCTATTTAGCCCTGCTCATACGCCATATAAAACAGTGAGGAACAATCTATCCATACCAAGGCCGCTCCGCGATATATTCAAAACTAGTTCGTCTTACTCAGGGCCAAGCTATGGAATTTGTTGCCGATCGACATTACTGCGGCTCCGTCTTTGTCCACATTCAGGGCCCGCTTATTTCGGCAGCTGAAAGAAACTTGAGCTCGTAGTTGTGTTGGCGTGACTCGAGCGCCTTCAGTTGTATTGCCGAGTTTGTTGTTGCTGTTATTGTTCAAACTAAGTTTTTAACGTTTATATTTAAATCAGGTTCGCAGTGTCTGTGCGTGTATGCGTGCGTGCGTGCGTGCGTGTGTGTGTGTGTGTGTGTGTGTGTGTGTGTGTGTGTGTGTGCGCGCGCGCGCGCGCGCGTGCGTGTGCGTGTGTGTGTAACTGCTAACTTAGCCTTTTGATGATCACGTTTTGCCTTTCCATTTTAATTAGGTTTATATATCACGCGCATGTGAGTGTTGTGTGAGTGCGTGTGCAAGGACATGATTGAAAAAAGGTGTGTGTACCTAATCATTTATCCTTGAGAAATAAAGTTCCATTTCATTTTATTTCATCTCTCCCTCTCTCTCTCTCTCTCTCTCTCTCTCTCTCTCTCTCTCTCTCTCTCTCTCTCTCTCTCTCTCTCTCTCTCTCTCTCTCTCTCTCTCTCTCTCTCATCAGGTGCAGTTTTTCTTGACCTTGAAAAAGCTTTTGATTTAGTCAACCACCATATCTTATTAAAAAAAAATAATGATGTATCACATCGATTCCAATACCGTACATCTGATATCATCCTATCTAAGTGACAGAAGACAGAAAGTTTTGCTTAATGGTAATTACTCGAGTGAAGGTTTAGTAACGTGTGGTGTTCCTTAGGGGTCAATTTTGGACCCATTGTTATTCAACATATTTATCAATGATTTACCATTCTCTATCTCACATCCCAATGCAACATGTGACTTATTTGCTGATGACACTACCATACATACATCAAACAGCGAATTGCCTAAAATAAACGAAGTTCTCCAGCAATGTCTTGATGAGGTTTGAAGCTGGTGCCAACATAATCGTATGATAATTAGTGTCAAAAAGACAAAGAGTATGTTGATTATCAAGTTAAAAAACATCGTTTGCTTGGAGTCACAGTAGATAACCAGCTCAGCTGGGAACCACATATCGAAAACACATGCAAAACAATATCTTAAAATCTATTCCTGCTATCAAAACTAAGTCAAATAGATAACACTGACACTAGAAGACTCTTTCTTCATGCCCATATTAAGACACACTGTGATTACTGCTCCACTATCTGGGGTGGATGCAGTGACGTACATTTAAAGAAACTTAACTCATTGTATCGTCGAGGGGTAAAGTTAACTGTGCCTGATCCCTCTCCCACCGACGAAAAGTTTAGAACCATCCGACTGCTAAACCTAAACAAACAGTTCACATTTAATCGATGCATACTTATGCATAAAATTCGTCACCATAAAACCCCATCTTACCTTCGTATGTTATTTTTGGATAGTCGAAGACAAAACACGAGGAACAGTTTGTTACAGCTACCATGGGCCAGGCTCGATATATATAAAACCAGCCTTTCGTTCTCAGGTGCCAAAGCCTGGAACGAAATACCAAATTATTATTCACTGTTATTGATATGTGTGCGCATTATTTGCATTGCTTTTTGTTTTTGTTTTTTGTTCCAGTTTATTTCTTCATGTTTCGATTTATTGTGTTTTTGTGTTTCTCTTACTCTTTGATGTTAATGTTTCTTTTTCTAACAGGGCAGTTTGTAAGAGAGGCGTTTCGCCTAAAACTTTATCCTGTCAATAAAACGTTTCATCATCATCATCATCATCATCATCTCTTGTTGCTGCTGCCTTACATCTGACTGAATGTGTGTGTCTTTTATTTTGTATGTTATTCTTTATTATTATTATATTATTATTATTATTATTATTATTATTATTATTATTATTATTATTATTATTATTATTATTATTATTATTATTATTACTATTATTTCTTTTGTATAATATTAATGTATTTGTCTTGTTGTCTTTTCAGGTGTTATATTTAAAACGTTATTAAGAACAGACCTGCAAAAAGGCCCGCGTGCCTCCTGTCTTTATTTGTACAAAATAAATTTTCAGTGCGTTCGTTCGTTCGTTCGTTCATTCATATTTTAATTCATTCATTCATTCATTCATTCATTCTAAATTCATTATTATCATTCAAAGTTCATTCTAAATTCATCATTCTAAGTTTCATTCCAAATTCATAACTAGCATGTTATACGTAATGAATCGTAATGAATCGAAAGATCTATGACAGGGCTAATACAGCCTTGCATCCCATGCGTTTCTGCGCCCCAAATGCTCATGTTGTGATTCTAAATTGCCTTCGCAAATCCAGAACTATTGTGAATCTGCACCACTAACCGTGTTCTGTGCACGTTAAAATTTCAGTTCGAATTTCCTTTTCCTTTTCACTAGGATGATAACTTTGAGCTGTCTAAACGAATCACCCAATGAAATTTCTCAAAGGTTCAGCCATTTGCAAGTCGATACGTCAGTTGTCAGTATTTGGGGCGTCGGAAACGTTGGGGGCACAGCAGAAAGTGGCACATTGTTTTGGCGCACTGGCACTGAGAGATATGATGTTCATTAGTGTTGACAGATCTCTCGTCTTTATTATGAATCTGTATTTTAGTTGCTGTGATACAGTCCTCAGTCATTGTTAAAAGCAGTTCTTTATTTGTCGTCATAATCGATAAGCCATTCCTAACCCATTCACTGCCGAGACAAAGGAAAATTACAAGAGGCATAGATTCTCATGAGCCCCTCAGGACCTTCCGTCTTGTTCGTACAATTTGTATCCGCGCATTTCTCAAGTGAAACATGTTATAACGGGAGATCAGTGTCATTCTGCGACGGTTTCAGGGACAAACGTCATGGCCGCTGACGTTGAAGGGTTTGAACGCGCTGACCTAGTTTGGATTTAAATTTGATGGCACGTTTATTCAAGCGCACACCGCAACAATTGCCGCTTTATGACCAAACGTGTTTAAGAGTAACTTTATATTGTTAGTAAAATTAATAACAAACAGTACTGAGTATTCGAGTGGTACTTGTGGTGAGATGAAACGAATGCATATCGGCATGTTTAAAAGAGTGGCAAATTTCCAAAAGGAATAACTTGGCTTTGGCTGCCGTTAGCGCTTTTTGTCGAGGCGATTCCTTCAGGAAGGAATCGCCTCAACTTCAGGAATCGCCACGACAAAATGCCATACCGACAGCCAAATGGTTTAGAGCGATTGACCTCCAGGAGCAGCCTAGATTGCTAAAATTCGGGTTCTCAATGCTGACTTGCCTCAACTAAGACTTTTCTACCTTCTTTTCACAATCCATGGAAGTATTTAGGCACATGTTACACAGGTTGTGTACTGGACATTGGGGAACCCTCCTACGTACACAGGACGAGAAGAGCAGAAAATTCTTTCATTTTACGACAGTCAAACTTCATAAGCTGAAAATGCCCTTTTGTCCTGCATTATTGTAAGACATTCTAAAATAATTAATCATACAGAGGATGCTGTGAAGATCAACCTTTTATGACATGGGAAAGGTCGCGTAAGCCACCAGCTCATGCGCGTATATCTCAAGTTTTCAAAAGGCGGGATACTCTTCAAAGAGCGGTAAGCAACACTAACATGCAGACAACTAATCGATTTTGTCGACGTCGCGCCAAACATTTTTTTTAATTTGATAAAATTTCTAATAGTATTTGTAATGCGTTTATTACGGCCCTGTAAAGATAATTTGTGTTGGGCGGGTTGCTGGGTTTAGGAGCCAAATCAAAAGCTTTATCGACAATGCATGTCTTTATTATCAGCGTTATTACTACCTTCAAAGGGCATAACTAAGATTAACCCATTGGTGGTCGGCTGCGCATTTTTTGTCACGGTAATTCACGCATCTACTCTTTCATTGTCTGGGGGGTGCTGGGTGGTTCGGTGGTAGAGCGTTCGACTCTCGATCAAAAGGTCGTGGGTTCAAACCAAGCTGGGGCCAAAATTTGTACAGGTCTCTTTTCGGTGCCCCGTCTTTGAAATCACCTTCGTGGTGGACAAAAGACGTTAAACCCGAAACGTGTAACGTTTTCTTTCATTGTCTGTAGCGATTTTTTGTGGAGGTGATTCCTGCAGGAGAGCCAAAGATTTAAGACAAACCGGTTTACAAAACGTTTCAAACAGTGCGGCCTGGTCGTCATAAATCGATGAAATTGTAAACTCGGTTCGGTTCGACATTTGGAGTCTAAACTACATTCAGAGTCTAAACGAAAGTCAGAATATTTTTAATACTCAAAATTTTAAAAACCTAAACTTATGCCTTGCCTCTTTTTTGTGTGAGAGTGCGAGAGAACCGGTTTGTTACAATTGTACAATCAGTGTATACAAAAGCCGGTAATTACTACTAAAGGACAGTAAGCCATGCATACAAATAACGCAGATCTATACTACAGAGACCTCTATGTGTGTTTCGGCTTCAAACTGGCAATTTACCAACGTTAAGCCCTTGGCTTCCGACCGCCTAAGATGGCCTTGGTTGCCTGCTCGGCGTTCAACCCATATAACTAAACAATTTCCTGCCCAGAACAAGTGAATACGATCCAAGTTGAAGAGACATAGATCCTCATGAGCCCCCGCAGTTGCGGGGGCTCATGAGGATCTATGACTCTTGCTGACACTACTTTGAATCCGTGTTCGTGGGACGGCTGGAGCTGGCATTGAATCAGCGAAGAATGGAAACACACAGTGTGCGTTGACCAGCCGGGTTAGAAGGGGTTAAACCAACAATTCATCACTTTTCCCAGCTGTGCATAATTTTTATGCGCGTGCTGGTCTGTGAGCTTGGACCTTAACTGCAAGCATTAAGGTCTACAATCACAGACCAAAACAGAAATCTATCGAAGATATTGGATGGAGTGCAAGAGTGAATAAGAGGAGCATTCATTCGTATGGCATTGTCACGATTTCATGATATTTATTTTGTCAAGCACGAATCGCCAAAACAAAAACAAAAAAAAAAGAAATAGCTATATTTCTTCTTTTTTTTTTCAAAACCTTTTCAAAATCGCATATCGCGCCGATACTACGTCACATAGCGAAACAAAATCAACGAATCAATCGAGCAATTAATCAATCAATCAATCGAGCAGATTAATCAATCAGTCATTGATTGATTGATTGATTGATTGATTAATTGATTGATTGACTGATTGATTGATTGATTGATTGATTGATTGATTGATTGATTGATTGATTGATTGATTGATTGATTGAACGAACAAACCATAAAAACAGTCACGACAATCAGCGCATCGCGTGTCATGAATTAGCACGGGCCCTTCCCATTTCATGATTTCATCCCAACTATTCTGTATTTCTCTGTGCGTAAGACTGTCTCCAAAGGGCGCTAACCACTGCTAATCCAAGCATTTATCACTTTCTTCACACGTGTCTTGTGGCCACTCAGCCAAGTAGCCAGGAAATATTACCCTGGCACGCAAAACGTCATCGGTTCGATGTCAGCCCCGGTCGACCCACACCCCACCGTGCATGGGTCGACCGGGGACGACGTCGTCCCGATGGCCTTTTGCCTCTCTGGGCAGTGGAAGGATAAAAAGAAAGTTCTCGATTTTGTATGTAATCAGTCCCTCGCAGAGCCAAACCCGTACGTCTGCAAAAACACACAGTTTCCCATGAACCTCTGTGGTCGCACAGTTTCCCATGAACCTCTGTGGTCGCACAGTTTCATGGGAATCTATGTTTCTTGCGTGGCGGCAGAAAATGGCCGTTCGGCCAAGTATTTAGCTAGAAAATATTACAGTGGAGATAGAAAAAGAGACAAATTCGATTCCGAAACCTGTCCGTCTGCTGAAAGTGTCTTTCTGCAAAAAAAAACAAAGATTCGCGTGAGCCCCTGCGGCCGCAAGGAGTCATGGAACTCACGTGGCTTGCTTTCAAGAACTGAAAATCAGCCACGCTGACATCAGTCTTGGGATGTGTCAGGGGTTCGTTCTCTGAATGTTACTTCTGCCCGCATTTGGCGAAAGCCGGTATGACCAATTTTGAGAACAGCGAGATTTTATTTGTGAGCTGTGGCGATCTCGCTTTTCTGCAAAGTGGCAGTAGCGGCCGTCTTGCCAAACCAAGGCTGAGTTTACTACCAGACTTACGACAGCGGAACATCGTATACATTTCACACCGTAGCGCCCATTCATCTGCACGAGACATAATCGCACGGAATCATAAGAATGTATCTCTTGCTAAAAGAGAAATGGTGCCTCGTTATGCATCCTAAAATTGTGGATGGGCATACGGGTTTGTGTGGTTGTGTGCGTGCGTGCGTGTGTGGCGTGCGTGTGTGCATGTGTGTGTGCGTTTTAACCCTTTTAGCTTTTGTGCGCCACGCGGTCGAAACTCTATTAGTCCCTGTAGGCGCCAAGCTATTCTGGCACCACCCTTGAACTGTCATGGTATGTCTAACCTCTTCAACAGGTATGCATTGAGTATTTAAGAGACAACGTTCACATCTTACTGAAATAATTGAAACACCACTATTTAAAACGATAACCTCCATGGCGGGCTTTGATCGCTAACATTATCTTGGACAATAATGTATTGCCACAACTAAAAGTTTTCTACACTTCCTTTCACAATGCACGTGAGTAGGCGCACGTATCCGGGGTTTTCTGCTGCCCCCCTTCAGCAGTGCGCTGCAATGGAACTTTCCCGGCTACGCCACACAGGAGAAGAGCAGAAAAGTATTTTATTTTACGACATTCACACAGGTCTAGTTAAGGTTCATTTAGACACAGGAGAATCCAGTTCAGCACACGTCGTCTTTATATCAAGTAATCTGACAATGACTCGACTCCGTTTATTATTACAACGCTATCGGTGCGAAAAACAGCTAAAAATAGACTGACACGCTAACGTCTGCGCAGAATAAATAAGTGCAATTACGCGTATGCTTTTGCTGCGTGTCGCAACCGCTGTTAAAGTTCATTGGGTGTGTCGACAAGATACAACAAACACAAAAGGTGCTGACATGTGTCTTCAGATTTATGCGTAATGTTACTTTAAATTACCCGGTTTGTCAAGCATTATTGCAAGACACACAAAGAACATTTATGAAGAAGATATTGCGAACTAATAATCGTTTATTGCTTGGATTAACTCATTCTACCCCAGACACACCACAGCAAGATAGGGTTCGACCATGATAGTTCAAGAGTGATGCCAGAATAGCTTGGCGCCTATGGGCGCCAAGCTATTCTGGCATCACCCTTGAACTATCATGGTCGATCTGTGTCATGTACTGCAATGCAGACTTCAGAAAACAAGGGCGACATTATTTGGGGATTTCGGTGTTGGGGTAGAATGAGTTAAGTCGCCTTTTGAATGTAAACCGTACTACTTAACGTCTTCAGCGTCATTTCCAAGAGCGTTCGATAATTATTAACTCGTCCAAGGCACTCCGTATCAATAGCTGCAGAAGTGCTGTATAGCTTTGTCATCGGGTAACTCTCTACGACACTTTCGCGGCTATCGACGCGGGGTGCCTTGAAGGAGTTAATCAGTTCCCGAGAGGCCGTGGTGTTGTTTCTTCCAGTTTCAAATAACTCGATTTGTCGGAGTTTTTAAATATGTCACTGGGAAATTGATAATTATGTGAAATAAATTGTATCTTTAAAATCTTTAAGCTCAATTCGCCAGCCTAATCAAAAGTTTGCGGATGTAAGTTTGTCGCTGTGCATTATATGAACTCATTCAGCCAGACGCACGTATTTCCCAAATTTTGAAGGCGTCATCTAACGACCTGTTGCGGGAGATGGATCGACTATGATAATTCAAGGGTAGTGCCAGATTAGCTTGGCGCCTTTCGGCGCCAAGCTAATCTGGCGCTACCCTTGAATTATCATGGTCGACCCATCTCCTGCTGTAGGGAGTCGGGGCTGAATGGGTTAAACTGAAAGTGCGGATCACGTAAAAGTGCTTACAAGTTTGAAAGCAGATATGAAAAAGTTTGTAAATGTAACCAGGAGTGAATGTTGTTTCTTCCTGGAGAGAAAATAAGTAAGCCCAGGATTAAGCTAGCTGTCCCAAGAACATGGATTCGAAGTGGTGTCAGCAAGAGGCATAGATCCTTATGAGCCCCCCGCAACTGCGGGGGCTCATGAGGATCTATACCTCTTGCAGTTGGGTGGTGTTAAGTTTCTCTCGGCACGGAACGGGGTGACCCAGGAAAATGCAATACTGATACATCGGTACATCGTTCTAATCACATCTTCAAAGCTTTTATGCCGCGCCTTAATTGAATGGGTGTTTTGTATGAAACTGTTATACACACGGCAGAGTGAGTGAGTCTGTGGGTGCCTGAGTGGGTGAATGGATGGATGGATCGATAGCTGTATAGACCACTGATTGACTGGTTGATTGATTAGCTGATCGATTCGTTTTTTCGTTCGTTCGTTGGTACGTAAGTACGTACGTACGTGAGTAAAACGAGTTTAACTCATTCGAGACGTGCCGCCTCCAGATACGCGGCTTAATGAGATAAAGCCGCGCAAACAACACCGTTTCACTCCTCCTGCCAACGGAATAAGAGAGAGAAATACATAGATGAGGCAGCTCAATAGACCGTTTTAAAGACCAAAACTACACAGCGGTCGAGCTATTGTCCCAGTGCACAAAAGGTCATCGGACCAACGCCGTCCGCCGTCGGCTCGCGCACAGCCGTGCGCTGGAAGGGCGGCAGACGTACGGCCGATTAGCGTTTACGCACTGTAATCACCGGGGGAAAAATGGATAGCTCTACGAAAACAGATAAAGTGCCACCGCAAAAAAAGGCAAATCCTCGATTTTTTTTTTTCCTTTTCAGGCACTGATAACGGAAACCAATGTTTCTCAGACAGACCCCCCCCCGCCCGCCCCCCCCCCCACACACACACACCCTCTCACCCCCAATGTCCTATGCTGCTTTAATTTCGTGCGAGCAATTCATGTTGACTGGCAAAAAGAATAGTCGTTAGGCATTTACTATAATCGTATGGATATATGAACCAAAACACTAGCGACATCTATATACACTGTAATTTGGTTCTGTCATTGCATACATTTTTTTTTCACCGTAGTAAGAATTTTTAAATTTTGTTTTCGCATCCCACGAACACAAAAGCAATGTTTGCCGAGATAATTAGCGGGTAGGTTTCTGTGCACAACGGGGTTAATTTGCCCCCACCCCCACCCCCCAACCCAATTAAAATTTTTAAAAGATTTTACCTTGAACGTAGCAGTTGATGCAAGGGAAGAAACTCCACGCAGAATTTTGCTTCAGAGTGAAATCACACACACAAACTTGTGTTGTCCGTATATCACCACACGCTCCGCCACGGCACCAGTTTTGTGCTACCTTATCTAACATGTATGTACATACAACTGTCGCACAACTTTGAAAAAGACAGTCACTTGAATATACGTCTGCTCGGAAGTGAGAACCAGGCTGTGTAGGCCAAAGTTGCATGTGTTTCGATGACAACAGTGGCCTAAAACCCCGGACAAACATGCGATTTCGCATGTTTGTCCGGGCTTTTAATCCACTGATTACGCGAAAAGACTGCACGCGCAGGATTTCACCCGCCTCTGACTTACGAAAATATTCTATTTTGTTCTTTCGAACTAAAACAGTACATGTCCGATAACTTATAAAGTGCGATCAGCTAGATTAGCACTTGTATTCAAAATCAGAATATGGCGATCAGTTCGAGTCGATCCTACTGAACTGAATCAGCAAATGCCTGCTAACTGACAGGCTTCGGATTGTTGCAAAGTAAATAAACAAATGCCTGCCTTCTAACTTAGGACAAGACGACCAGCTTGTTGGTTGCGGGGTGGTTTAACCCTTTGGCTGCCGGTAGCGCTTTTTGTCGAGATGATTCCTGTCGGAATCACCTCGAAAAAAAGCGCTACCGACAGCCAAAAGGTTAACTCATTCGCAGCCAGTCGCATCCGGATGCGCGGCATAAGCCGCGCATCCGGATGCGGCTGGCCGCGAATGAGTTAACGGAAATGCCCTCAAAATAGGACAAGGCCGCTCACTTTGGTTCAGTTTGCGAACAAAATCAGCGAGTGCCTCCTAATTTAGAGAGGGGCTATCATATATTATCTTGTTAAGAGCAAACTCAGCGAATATCTTCAAAATGAGGAAAGGCACAAATGTAGGTTATTACCAAATTAAATCAGTAAATGCCAGCAAACTTAGAAAAAGCAGATCAAATTGGTCACCCTATTCTAAGTTCGCAGGCATTTGCTGATTGAGTTCCAAACCAGACGTAGCTCGTTGGCCTCGCGCACACTGCAGGTGTACTTTCTCACTTCCAGAGACAGAAATAAAGTGAACTCCTCAAGGTTTCGGCCAGAAGATCAAGATGATGCTATCGTGTCGTCAGCTAGCGTCATCAGCATGAAAGGCAGTAGAAAAATGAGAGCAAGGGATTTTCTTTTCAACTGACTATTTTTGGACTATTTTTTCGACAGATTGTTGTCCCCCCCCCCCCCCCCCCCCCCCCCTCTGTCCGCGACTTTTCGAGATATATGGGACTATTCTGCCAGTCTGTTTCATCAGACTTGTTTTTCGACCGACTTTTTTTTAGAAATTGTTTTTCCTTTCTAGTAGAAGCCAGCATTTAAGGCTGTTTTCTGTTTAGTTTTTTCCCCCTCCGGCCACTTGAGTATTCCGGCTACTTGAGGTATTTGAGACTGACTTTTAACTCATTCTCGCCAAGCCGCATCCGGATGCGCGGCATAAACCGCGTATCCGGATGCGACTTGCCGCGAATGAGTTAAGACTGTCGGCCTTTCTTTAAACGACTGTTTGACATTATTCGTATAGAAAGTACTAATAAGTTGGATTTTGTTTTAACTTTTAAAAAGGCCTCGAGAATAAGGTTATCGCTTACTCCAATAAAAGTATGCGCTATATCTTTCCTTAAATAAAGTCCCAATGTTAATCACTTCTTTGCGAGTGGACCGCATTTTTTTTTTTTGTTTAAGCGAAATTCTTAGACCTCGTCTCAAAAGTACACATTCTTTTTAACTTTTTATTTTCTTGCTTTGTTGTTAAATAAAGGCACGCATGTTTCGTGTCTACAAACCAATATACAGTCTACTCCGCTTACAACAAGGTCGGATATAACGAAAGTCGGATATAACAACACTTTTCAAAGGTCCCAACAGCAGTTTTTCAACATAAATTACTTCGTTTATAAGAATAATCGGATATAACAACAAGAACAATTGGGTCCGCTGGCGATTTGTTATATCCGGAGTTTACTGTGCTACTCTTGAACACCACTGCGAAAGAAAAGTTGTTTCATTACACCACCTACTAGGAATAATAGTCATGCGCAAATTCCTTCGCAGTAATCACAGCATGCCTTCATTTCCCCACTGAACGCAGACACAATTCCGAGCGCACACACCACGCAAAGAACTAGCGCACCATGCACCGACAGTTTGCTGGGAGAGACAGACAGAAACGTTTGCGCGGCAGGACGCGTCGCGTGCGTGTCTGCAACTCTCGCCTCGGCCGAAGACGTCTGGGTGGCGTCCTGAATCGACCTCGGCAGACAAGAGGCGCAGATCCTCATGAGCCCTGACAGCACATTAAAAGAGGCGTAGATCCTCATGACCCCCTGCTAAAGCAGGGGCTCGTGAGGATCTTCACCTCTTTGAAATGTGATAGGGTGTCTGCAACTCCAGTTTTTTTTTCTGAAGAAGTCTAGCAAAGGCCGCGGGATAGATTCACACCAGTTCCTCCAGAGGCTCATGAGCATCTGTTCCTCATGCAAATTGGATAGGCTGTTTTGTAGCCTAGTAAACCCAAAGACGTCCGGGGGCCGAGCTAAATCGATTTCGGCAGCAGGGTCTTATGAGAACATAATCATACCTGTCATGCAAACGGGATAGTATGCTGTTTGGCGGCTTAGTAAAACCCAAGACGATGAGGTCAGAGGAGCGAGCTAAATGGACTTCGGTAGCAGGGGCTCATGAGAATATACACCTCTAGCAAATGGGATAGGCTGTTGACTGAGGAGCGAGCTAAATCCACTTCGACAGCAAGGACTCATGAGAATATACGTGTCATACAAACGGTCGGATAGCCTTTATTAAGCATAGTAAAACGAGAGACATTTAGGAGCTAGCTAAACTAACTACGCAGCAGGGCTTCATAAGAATACACCCTTCTTGCGAATGAGGATGGGGTGTCGTTTTATAGCGTATCGACAATTAAGACCAAAATCGCTGGCAATAATATCCAGGCGTAGATTGTTTTATGTGTCCCTGCTTACAGCAGGCGTTCATAAGAATATGTGGAGGGCGGGGGGGGGAGGGAGTCGTGGGCTGTTCTGCAGCCTAGCAAAAACAAACACTTGTCTGAGGAACGACAGGGTTCAGACTCGTGAGAATCTGTACGATTTTCGAAAAGGATTTGCTGCATTGTAGCGATCTAAATCAACTTCAGGATCAGACTGCAAGAGGCATAGATTCTCATGAGCCCCTGCCACAGCAGGGACTTATGAGAATCTACGCCACTTGCAGCACGGGGGAACTTGCTCGGAGAGCTCCTCTACTAAGCTGGCGGTTCGTTTGATGAAACAGCCACGGTCGCGCGCGCCGCACGTGCGAACCAGAAACGCCGTCCCAGATTGGCTGTCACAATAGCGGTGTTAGTACCTTCGGCTACGTCCGTTATCGGAGCGAGATTACTTTACGTGTGCGGGAAGATTTTTTTTTTTTTAGCCGAGTCCCTGAGGCAGCGATCAGTAAGTATATACCAGCAGCCATAGTGCTAAATATTCACTTTTCGATTAATCGTTTGGTTGTCGGTGGCGCTTTTCGGCGAGGTGATTCCTTGCAGGAATCACCTCGACAAAAAGCGCCACCGACAGCCAAAGGGTTGATTTTAAGTTACAGGAGAGCTTTTTCGGTCTGGGTCCGATGGGTATGCTAAAACTAAAGCAGAGTGTAGACCAACCGACAGTCTGCTTTAGTTTTACCATACCCATCGGACCCAAAAAAATAACAACAAAAAGTACACATACCAAGGAGAATTACTCGGCTCTGGATATACAAACAGTTAGATCCCTTGCCCCCTCCTCTTAGGCACCCAATCGCCAGCCCACAAAAAAATACTCAAATAAAGAACAAAAGAAAAAATAGACGAAGAGGCAAACAAACAAGCTGACAAACAAACGAAACGGCAAGTAACCAAACCAACAAACATAACGTTGTAGATTTCGTTTTAAGTTACAGAAGAGCATTATTTTCCGGGTCCTGATTGGTATGCTCACAAAACAGAGAGCAAAAGATAACACAGAAGAAATAGAGAGAAGTACAAAACAAAAATAAACACACTCAAACAAAGAAACAAACAAATCAACAATCAAACAATCACAAACTATTTTTTGTTCTAGCATCTTATGTGATGTCCATACGTAGTTCAATACATGGACGTGAAAGAAACCTTTCTTGAGATCCAACTCACTGGCGAGGCCCTGAAACATCTCAACAGATGATGAGAAACTTGTAATTTTATTTCGCGCAGTCTGACGATTTCCGGAAATCAGAAGTAGTTCAAAATTGCACGTGTTTCGACGCAAACAGTGGATTAAAAGCCCGACAAACATGCGATATCGCATGTTTGTCCGGGCTTTTAATCTACCGTTTGCGTCGAAACACGTGCAATTTTGACCTACTTCTGATTTCCTGACAACGTCAGTTTGAAGGTCGACGACTTAAGCCGTCTCGTCAACATACCGGATAAAGAACAGCACTTGGGGACTGTATTCCCCTCGCACTTTGTAGACATTAAAAAGAGTAACGCGATATTTTGCACGTGCGATGAACTGCATCCGCGGATCCAAAAGGGGTCATGAGGGTTCCTGGTCCCTCCCTCCCTTTTCCCCGGGCCCGCATTTTTTTTTTTCTTTCCTTTCCGTTATTTGTTTATTTATTTCTTTTTTTTTTTTCGTTTCATTGCGTCTCGTCTCGTTTTATGTTGGTGTTCTCGTTGTTGATCACATATTAATAATAATAATAATAATAATAATAATAATAATAATAATAATAATAATAATAATAATAATAATAATAATAATAATGGAAAAAACTGGACTCGCATACCTTAACCTCTTCACTGCCGGGAAAAAAATGAACGTGATCTAACTGCAAGAGGCATAGATCCTCGTGAGCCCCCGCGACTGCGGGGGCTCATGAGGATCTATGCCTCTTGCTGAGACCACGTTCAGTCCATATTCTTTTGACAGGTGTTGCTTTCAGGTCGTTCAGTGAGCACAGATTTCAGAAACAAAAAAAATAATGTACGTATACGTTTGCATGGAAGGGGTTTATTACAGCCCGCCATACAGAGTAAAGGCCTATAGCGGCGACTGTGTAGGGCTCGGGAAGGGGTTTATTACAGCCCGCCATACAGAGTAAAGGCCTATAGCGGCGACTGTGTAGGGCTCGGGAAGGGGTTTATTACAGCCCGCCATACAGAGTAAAGGCCTATAGCGGCGACTGTGTAGGGCTCGGGAAGGGGTTTATTACAGCCCGCCATACAGAGTAAAGGCCTATAGCGGCGACTGTGTAGGGCTCGGGAAGGGGTTTATTACAGCCCGCCATACAGAGTAAAGGCCTATAGCGGCGACTGTGTAGGGCTCGGGAAGGGGTTTATTACAGCCCGCCATACAGAGTAAAGGCCTATAGCGGCGACTGTATAGGGCTCGGGAAGTTCCCCGCGTTACCTAGCAGCGTCGGCGCGTCCGCCGCCATCTTTTAAGAGGATAGAATCGTCTTAAGATAGTAGCGAAGTAGTGTTTCAACACGTTTTTCTTCATGTTTCTTCCTCTTTGGAAACAAACATAAACAGATTCTGGTTAGCGGTTTCCTACAGTTATGGCAAGACTTGCTGCTATTGCCTATAGCACGTCAGGACTTTCCTGACATTGTCCTGACAACGATTTCTCTAAGTGAGGGCCTTATCGCGAATCCTCTCAAGATGGCCGCCACGACTAGCGTGGTGAGCGGAGTCAGCTTCCCGAGCCATATAGCGTTTCCTTGGGAAACGCGATAGCCGTCTATGTACGGTGTATATGTACGGCGAGAAGAATATTAACAGCTGTCTAATTTTTCAGTTTACATCATGTCCCTAAAAGAACATCAGCTCAACCCACACCGGCAATACCAGCATCATTACATTGTTGATAACCAGCTTCTTGTTTGGAGTAGTGGTTGGGTACGTCAAAGCAAGGTCTGCAGAAAGGACGCGTGGTGTAAGATGACCGGATATTAAATGGGGCTCATTGTCACGAAAGAAACTTACTTTATGATAGTTTCCTGTTACTGAGTTTCCCGTTTGATATTTCTTTCACGCGAAAGATTTTCAAACGAGACCGATATCATTTTACTGCTTGCACCTGCCAGATCTGATGAACGTTTCGAAAATACTATCCAATTTGCTGGGAATTATCTGAAATTGTTAACCCTTTATAAGCTGCCACGTGTTTCTGAAATGTTAGTTGATCCCACGCCAAAAAGCCCCACTGAGCCATCCAAAGAAACATGGGTTCCAAGTGGTGAGTGTGAGCAAGAGGCGTAGATCCTCATGAGGATCTATGTCTTTTGCAGTTGGATCGTGTTGTCTTGGTCTCATCGGAGAAAGAGTTAATAAACATGTTTTTTTTTTTTAAGGAATAAAATCAGAAAGGCGACGACCTTGGGCATCTCTTGAATAGAATCACCCACTAGCTGTCACCCTCGATTCGCTGCCACAGTGAAACAAAAACTCGTCGCAGTCGCTCGCTGAGCCCCAGAGGACCCCTCGGTCTGAGAAAGTATACCTAACTACTAAATATGGCCGATCTCTGTAAGCAAGAGGCGTGGATTCTCATAAGTCTGCAGACATTCATTTGTATCTATGTATCTTGCATGCAGAAAAATTTCGAATTCACTGATCGAATCCCAGATGTGATCCTATGTTTCAAGATATAAATTGTTACGTACTGATCTCTGCTATCCAGAGGGGTAGATTCTCATGAGCCCCTGCAAATGCAGGGGCTCATGAGCATCTATGTCTCTCAAGGATGAAACCAGCTGACTGAAGCGCTGGGTATTTCTCTAAGTAGACAAATAAAGATTGTTTCCCTATGAAGGCTTAATATTCCCAAGCCACATAGATAGCAAACTCAGTTGCACCAAATAGCATTTGTCTGGCAATAACGGTGAGCCGTCCACGCTTCATTTGACTACAAAGCGACGTTTATGTGTCTACTGAACCTAAGTGCGACTAGCAACGTCTAATAGCCAATTACCGCCTCACCGTCAGCTGAGAGATTAACTCATTCGCGGCCAGCCGCACCCGGATGCGCGGCATAAGCCGCGCATCCGGGTGCGGCTAGCCGCGAATGAGTTTAACCCCCTTTGTGCATGCGACCACCGGTACTGAGACAAGCTATGCAGAAACGACCCTTAACCCATCATGTAGGCCCGACGCACTGCACCAGGAGATGGATTGACCATGATAATTCAAGTGTAGTGCCAGATTACCTTGGCGCCATCAGGCGCCAAGCTAATCTGTCACTACCATTGAATTATCATGGTTGCTCCATTTCCTGCAACTGATAGATAGCCGTTATGCGATACAGCCAAAATTTGGGAAATGTGGCCGTGAGGTTACATGGGTTAAGCTAATTTCTCTTCCACTGTTACATGAAAGAGATTAATTTGATTGATTAATTACGATCTGGGGACTCGCAAAAAAACATATAAGCACTATCAATGAGCCAATTCTCTTGTGGTTGTTTCTGAATTGGATACAGACATTTGAAAAGTACCACCACTTAGCCCATTTGACTTTTATCGCCAACTGAGGAAAGATGATTTTATAGATTATTGTCTGCAGAGTAGTAGCACTATTCGGACACTACCCCTTAGCCAATTCCCCACTTAGCGTCTGCTAAAAGGTGTTCTTTGTTATAATCTGAAGAGTCGCCGAGCTGTATATGCAGACTTGACCTTTGTCTTTCATGGTACATCCATCAGTGATGGATGTACCATGGAAGATACAGGGGTAGCGGGGGGGGGGGAGGGGGGTATGCCGTAAAATCCTGAAACTTGATTAACATCGTGATTCGTTAACCCATTCAGCCCGGACGCACTACAGCAGGAGATGGGTCGACCATGATAATTCAAGGGTAGTGCCAGATTACATTGGCGCCTGTCGGCGCCAAGCTAATCTGGCACTACCCTTGAATTATCATGTCGATCCATCTCCTGCAACAGGTGCATAGTCTTTAGATGACGCCTCCAAAATTTGGGAAATACGTGCGTCGGGCTGAATGAGTTAAGCAGATGTTGCGTCCTCGAGATCACGTGAAAAGAATGTGATCATCATGAAACGTGAGGCTCTAAAATAAGATCGTCGTGATTTGTGAAAACGTCGGGGTTGTTCGTTAAACGTTAAAAGTATGTTACAACACTTTTAAATCCTGTAAATTTTACGGTGAGACCTCGCATCCCCCCCCCCCTCCACACACACACACACACACACACACACACACACACACACACACACACACACACACACACACACACACACACACACACACCCCAGACCCATCCCCCGTTGTTTTCAGCCAGCAAAAGAGGTTATGAAAGCGTCCCCTTCTCTCTCCATCGTTTCTTTCTTTTGTGAAAAGTGAATGCTATTATTTTGAATTCGTGAGTCGATAAAAACTATCTTCGTGAATCCGTGATTATACCCCCACCCAAAACCCCACTCCCCTTATCCTCGTTCTAAGAGCCATGGGAGACGAAAGCAGAGTTTAGCTCCGAAAAATGATAGGCACTGATTTTCTTAAACGCTAACAATAATTTAATCAGCGGTCTAAGTGGTCCGTTCCTTAATCATATGATCACACCAATTAGCTTACTCACTTACGAAAACAGATTACAAAATCAGCGAAAACGTAAATCAGTCCATCAGTCAAATCATTGCCTTCTGCAAGTGGCATAAATTTTTCATGAGCCCATGCAAACGCAGGGGCTCATGAGAATATATGCCTCTTGCTAAGAAAACTCGCTCCCATTTACATCAGGTTAAGTTTAAAGGAGTCGTACGGGCTTAATCCTCCATGAGCATCATAACTTTATCTGCAAGAGGTATAGGTCCTCATGAGCCCCCGCAGTCGCGGGGGCTGATGAAGAGCTATGCCTCTTGCTGGCTCCCTTTTTTCTCTTTGGTCCTCGAGCGAAGGCGATACCTGGTCGTCGAACTTACGTCGGGTTCAGAGATGTCAGTCATGGGTGCTTGGAGTTAAGGGGTGATTTCGTCTGCTTGTGCAAGCTTCATTTAACAGATCGATATACGTTGATCAAAGTCTTTCGTCATCCTAAGTTGGGCCCGTTATTTCCTTGGCGTTGACCCCTTCATGGCCAGTGGGCGCAAATTTTGTTTCTGAAATTTTTGGAAATTCAAGATCAAAGAATTCAAGCCGCCCAAGGAAAATTGATGCAAAGCGGTGTCAGCAACAGGCATAGATCCTCATTGGCCCCCGCAACTGTGGGAGCTCATGAGGATCTATGCCTCTTGCAGTTGGATCATGTTACGGCTTTTCTCGGAGATGAAGGGTTTACATCCCAAAGACCAGTTTCAGTTTCCTTCTAACCGAGAATGTTCATAATAAACTCAACGGCGTAGAAAGATTTACAAGGGAAGTATAACCAGCATTTATAAAATAAAACAACAGCAGAGAGGAGGGTTGGTTGCACCGTAAATTTCGGATATAACAACCCCCTTGTTGTTATATCTGAAGTTTGTTATAAACGAAGTAGCAAGAGTGTTATAGAAAAACAACAGAAAGAGTGTTGTCGTGAAAACGTGTTGTAATATCCGACTTTTCTAATACCTTACCTTGTTTTAAGCGAATTAAACTATACATTGTAATGCCCCTTGCGCTGCATATGAGAAAAACAAAACAGATTATTGAATTTGTGTGGCCAGCCTGTCTAAAATGCAATATAACCGAATACATGCTGGGGACGCTGCGTCTAAACGCTACTTTATTGAACATTAGGCTAAAAAATGTGTACAAAATATTTTTGTTAAAATATGTACACGGAAATGAGAGGGAAAAAAAGGCATTCAGCGCAAACACATAACTTAGCGTCAGTTAGGTGCAGCAGACCATTTAGCAACGCAGATCCAGTCTCAAGTTCTGGGGACATACAGCCAAGCCAATCCTACCCCCCCCCCTCCCCCCCAGCCAGCTAGCTAGCTAGCTAGTTAGTTAGTTAGTTAGTTCCGGTTAGTTAGCTAGCTAGCTAGCTAGTTAGCTAGTTAGTTAGTTAGCATGCTAGCTAGCTAGCTAGTTAGTTGTGTTTAACTCCGCGCTCGCAACCATGGCCATCTAGGGCGTGAAGGGTAAAAGTCTGGCCAGCCAGACTAAGAGGATGGTCTTAACTCATTCGAGACGAGGCGCCTCCAGATACGCGGCTTATGCCGCGTATCCGGAGTCGGCACGTCTCGAATGAGTTAATACAGAATGTAAATATTCATTACAGATATTTTTTGCTGAAATGTCTCGCGCAAGCCATAACTTAAAGTAAACGTTTGCAGACTTTAAAGAAAGCCACGGGAAACAGCGATATGTACATATTTCCCAATGATTTAAATCTTTCTGCTCCACTGTCCTACATTCATAGTTAACCTGGTTTCGGGAAATCAGAATTGAGACGTTTTCTGACCACGCGTGGTAATTCACTTAGAAAAGAACCGTCAAAGTAAGCAAGAAGGTCTCGGGCCGACGTCGGCCGAATTTGGCTCGCGCGCGGGTGGCCGACGCCGACGCCGACCGGAAGTGGTTGTGCTGACTGAGATAGAGCAATTCTCCGACAGTGCCGTCGCTAATCTAATATTGTATCGGAGAAAACATCACTCGGTCGTGCCGAAATTGTACACCAGGAAAACAAATTACTTGGGTATAGGTTTCTTTAATCGCGCAAGGCGATACCTGGAGAATGGTCAGATGGGGTACTTCAAGAAGGAAAACACCTTAATTGTCAGGCTGGGAGTATGGTCGCAAGAAAAAGACCTTAAACTCATCTAACCGTGCTGCAGTGCAACAGTAGACCGTGATAGATCAGTTGTTTAGGCGCAAAGTCATTCTGTCACTCAGGAAGAGGCATAGATTCTCATAAGCCCCTGCGGCTGCAGGGACCTCATGAAAATCTATCCCCCTTGCAGACGAAATGGTCTCTTCATTCACTTTAATTGTGTAAAAAGTCCGGGCCACCTACAATCGTGTATTTTAGCAATTACGTGGTACTCGTGGGGCATCTTTCTCTTCACGATAAGATGAATTAATTCTGTCGAGCACGCTGGTATCAAACGAGTTACTGGAAGAGAATGCAAAATCGACACATTTGTATGAATCCTTCACGAAAAAGGTTCCCTGACACGGCTCTATGAGAAATATTTATACAAACATGTCCAGGGATCGTACAAGAAAAAAGTGTTATTGATAATATGTCCTCTTTGGGAAATATAGTTACCAATGGTATATATTTTCCACAGAAAGGCCGCTGTCACGGGAAGAATTATAATTGAGAGAAAAAAATGCAACACATTGTAGAGAATAACAAGGTTGAAGAAAAAAATGCATATTTTATCCTGATACACCCATTACTTGAAATAAATTTTACTATGAAAGTTCAAGGGTGGTGACAGAATAGCTTGGCGCCTGAGGCGCCGAGCTATTCTGGCACTACCCTTGAACTAAAATGGTTGATTTATATCCTAATCTGAAATGTAGCCTTGACTGATAGGACCACTAGAAGCCAATTTGTGAAAAATCAGCATCAAAATGTAATGGGTTATTAAAAAGTCAGCACCCATCGTCAGTGAAGCAGCTATTGGTGTTCGCCTATAGAGTTCCGCGACGTACCGTGCATCTTTCAGTTTTTCCCTTTCAACGACGGCGGCCATTTATCAGGACCGCAGTAAATGAAGGGTAGAAGCGCTTCCGGGGTGAAGGTGAAATCGACGAAATAGAGGCTACTTGACTGGCATTCCTAGACTGCCCCCATAACTTCTGTCCCCTCCCGAGACTCGCTATTGACGTAAAGCGTCCTAGAAAGAGGCATAGATCCTCATGCGTCCCCGCGACTGCGGGGGCTCATGAGGATCTACGCCTCTTGCGCATGTACTGGGTCAGTAGCTCTTGCATAGTTAAGTGCTCATTAGACTATCTTTCAGCGCGGCTACAAATCGAGGCCACCATGCAACCAACCTTTATCCACTTACGCTTTGTATACAGGGGGAGATATTTTTGGTGCGTGAGCAAGGTGTTCCTTAAATTATCATGCAGTTACTGCATTTGTCTTCAACCCGGCCTTCACGAGATCGCGAAGAGTTGCAGCCCCTTTACGAAAATTGCCACGAGTGGTTAACCCATGCAGCCCTGAAATGGTTAGCGCCTGCATCAGATGCATCGACCGTGTGGAAGTGCAAAAATGGTGCCGGAATAGCTTGGCGTTGAAGCGCCAAGCTATTCGGGCACCACCCTTGTACTATCATGGTCAATCTGTCTCCTCAATTGTAATGTGGCCGGCCTTCAGATGACAACTACAGTAAACTTCAGATATATATAGCAACTCAACAGTCGACCCATTTTTCTTGTTATTGTATCCGAAGTTTGTTATACGCGAAGTAATTTACATGCAACGAGTGCTGTCTTCATAAATTAGTGTTCCTATTTCCCACTTTTGTTAAATCCGATCGTGTTATAAGCGAAGTAGACCGAACCAGATTTAAACCGCACGGCTCAATGTGTTTTACCCTGACACATTTCAGTATGAGGATAGACTTATATAACTCAAGGTTAGTGCCAGAATAGCTTGGCACCTTCACCCCTTCTACGATAATAAATCGCTTTAAGTTTGGCTCTGATTTGACCTTTAATGTCAGAATGTCTTGCCATCTCATAATCAGCGCCAAACTATTCTACCACTACCTTTGAACTGTCATGATCAGTCGTGTGTCCTGATGTAATGTAGTCTTCAGATTGTCCAGTGGTAAAGACTGAGGCCAGCTGAGTAAATGGTGTGATCCGTGGTCAGATTAATACGCGGCTCTCGCCATTAACAGAATGTCCAAATAACTCGCTTCGCCCGAAGAACACAACTGCCATTGCCTTCAGCAAGAAGCATCTACATGTGTACAGATCCTCAAGAGCCTCCGCAACTGTGTGATAATAATAAAGATCAATATTAATGTTTCTTGTCCATGAAATGGATGTATATATGTGTCTTGTTTGTGGTTTGCGTGATCGTGGTCAGCTTCAAGTAGAGTCATAAACGTTTGGAGCCGGAACGCAGACAGAATTGATGTCAGCAAGAGGCATAGATCCTCATGAACCCCCGCAGGCTTGGGGGGGCTCATGAGGATGTATGCCTCTTGCTGATGTGCAGAAAACTTGTCCCTTTTGAAGGGATCAACTTCGTTACATTTAAGCGTAAATCTACCCTGCGTAAAGATTTACCCTGCATGGCCGACCTATAGGCGAGTGTCCACCCAGAGCAGATTTGCGCTGCAGCTAAATCCACACGAACAGATGTATCTAGTGTAATCTAACCAAACAAAATCTACCGCATACGTATCCGCCCAAACTGGTTGTCACCAACGATGTGCTACCGCTGTAGCGAATCGAGGGAGACAACCAAGATGGTATTCGCCCAGACGTGCACACTTTCTTATGCCGCCAGGGAGTGAGAAACAAGACTTCGCTTGACTTGTTAACAACTCAACTGAGATATCTGGGTGAAACAGTGACAGTACAGATCTATGCTAAACGGATTCACGCGTTGGTTCATTCGCGCTGGGTAGATTCACGCTAGGCAAACTTGCTCTTAATTTATTGTACCCCAAGACCGAAATCCCCAAATCTTGCCGGTGTCCTCTGAAGACTGCATTGCAGTGCAGGACACAGATCGACCATGATGGTTCAAGCTGATGCCAGAATAGCTTGGCTCCCATAGGCGCCAAGCTATACTGGCATCACCCTTGAACTATTATAGTCTTATAGTCGATCCATATCTTGCTGTGGTGTGTCTGGGGTAGATTGAGTTAAATATCCCGAGGCTGACACCTTCAACGTCACTCTAAAGTCTCTAAACAGACCAAAGCATTCAAGTGGCTAGCCATCAGTTCTGTTATTGTCCACCCTTCGCTCACTAATCTAGCCGCAGACAACTCTACATCAATTTATCCACAGAGCCAGAAGACGAAACAAGTTCAGTTCCTGGACCGCGACTCTTTTCTTTGAAAGATCCGCGACCATTGGAGTAAGCTTTTATATGTTTCTTGGTCATGAGATCTCTCAGCCTCTAGACCTCTGCAGGATTACAGCCAATGATAATTATCTGCGATGTCATGACCCCGACATGACTATTTACTGCAAGATCACCACTGCCGTTTGTAAATACGCGACATTAATGCGTGAATGCATTCTCTCTCTCTCTCTCTCTCTCTCTCTCTCTCTCTCTCTCTCTCTCTCTCTCTCTCTCTCTCTCTCTCTCTCTCTCTCTCTCTCTCTCTCTCTCTCTCTCTCTCTCTCTCTCTCTCTCTCTCTCTCTCTCTCTCATCTTAGCAAAACTTAAACACATTACTGATATGGAGACACGTCAACTGTTCTTCAATGCCCATATTAGGTCGCATATAGACTATGCTTCTACTGTGTGGGATGGTTCGAGAGATGTCAATTTGAAAAGATTGAACTCTCTACATCGGAGAGCTGCCAAACTAATACTCCCTGATCCCAGCTTAACTACTGACCAAACATTGGCAGCCTTAAAAATTCTGCCCCTGAAAGATCATCTAATTTACAATAAGGGAATGGTTATGTTCAAGGCATTAAACGATAAGCTACCCCGATATATCACATCGCTATTTACCGTCCAGTCATCAACATACTCCAGATCAAGAAAATCCCTTATTGTGCCGCGACCTAGAATTGATCTCTATAAAACGAGTTTGACGTTCTCTGGCTCTAGTCTTTGGAATGCCTTGCCTAGAAACGTCACGACATCAGCTACTTTCTCCTCGTTTAAAGTCAGTCTCATCAAGTACTTATTTTTGTCAGCAGCAATGTGCACATATTGAAAAATACTATTTCTCATTAGATCATTAATTGCGTGTACCACAGGTTTCGACTGATGACTCATATTTATTCGGTACAGCTTGTATGTAGCTTAAGCCGCGTAAGCGTGTGTGTGTGCACGTGCGTTGTGCGTGTGTGCGTGTGCGCACGTGTATATTAGAGATAGAGAGTGGCGTGCTCAAATGTGCATGCGTTATGTATGCGTATTAGGTTGTGTGTATTCTTATTATATTATTTTAATTAAACCTCACAACATGTCATTATGCCCGACCAGTAAAGTTGGTAATTCCTATGTCACTTCCCCCCAACATTATTATTATTATTATTATTATTATTATTATTATTATTATTATTATTATTATTATTATTATTATTATTATTATTATTATTATTATTTCATTCTTGGCTTGTGCTGTGTCATGTAATTTTTTTCCCTTCTTAGTAGTAGAAAACAATTAGTACGATAGTAACTCTGTAATCAGTAGATTAGCAACGGCAAGTTCGAAAAATGGTTGTTACTACCAAAACTTTTACCGTTGTCAAATAAAGGATCATTGTCATTGTCATTGTCATTGTCTCTCTCTCTCTCTCTCTCTCTCTCTCTCTCTCTCTCTCTCTCTCTCTCTCTCTCTCTCTCTCTCTCTCTCTCTCTCTCTCCTCTCTCTCTCTCTCTCTCTCTCTCTCTCAGTCAGTCAGTCAGTCAGTCAGTCAGTCTGTCCCAACAAGGCAAAACCATCAGCCAAGTTACTAACCATTGCCTGCTAGGAGTCACAGTGGGCCAGCTTAGGTGGCAGCCACACATCAGTGATGTTTGTAAAATTGTTTCCAGAAATCTGTACATCTTAGCAAAACTTAAACACATTACTGATATGGAGACACGTCAACTGTTCTTCAATGCCCATATTAGATCGCATATAGACTATGCCTCTACTGTGTGGGATGGTTCGAGCGATATCAATTTGAAAAGATTGAACTCTCTACATCGGAGAGCTGCCAAACTAATACTTCCTGATCCCAGCTTAACTACTGACCAAAAATTGGCAGCCTTAAAAATTCTGCCCCTGAAAGATCATTTAATTTACAATAAGGGAATGGTTATGTTCAAGGCATTAAACGATAAGCTACCCCGATATATCACATCGCTATTTACCGTCCAGTCATCAACATACTCCAGATCAAGAAAATCCCTTATTGTGCCGCGACCTAGAATTGATCTCTATAAAACGAGTTTGACGTTCTCTGGCTCTAGTCTTTGAAATGCCTTGCCTATAAACGTCACGACATCAGCTACTTTCTCCTCGTTTAAAGTCAGTCTCATCAAGTACTTATTTTTGTCAGCAGCATTCCCGTGACTGCACATTATTGAAAAATACTATTTCTCATTAGATCATTAATTGCGTGTATCTCAGGTTTCGATGACTCATATTTTATTCTGTACAGCTTGTGTGTAGCCAGCTACTCATATGACTGACTAGCTTATAAGCCGCGTACGCGCGTGTGTGTGTGTGTGTGTGTGTGTGTGTGTGTGTGTGTGTGTGTGTGTGTGTGTGTGTGTGTGTGTGTGTGTGTGTGTGTGTGTGTGTGTGTGTGCGCGCGTTTGTGCGTGCGCGTGCATGTGCGTACGTATATATTAGAGACAGAGAGTGGCATGCTCAAATGTGCATGCGTTATGTATGCGTATTAGGCTGTGTGTATTCTTATTATATTATTTTAATTAAACCTCACAACATGTCATTATGCCCGACCAGTAAAGTTAGTAATTCCTATGTCATTTTCCCCTTATATTTTTTTCTTCTTCTTCATTCTTGGCTTGTGCTGTGTCATGTAATTTTTTCCCCTTTTCAGTAGTAGAAAACAATCCTCTCTCTTGGCTTGACTTCGCGAACGAAGATTTTATAGGAGTTGCCCACGACGTCTGCAGGCTTGTTCGTGGCTGCGGAGGCCAATCCGAGACAGGCAGGTTCGACCGCAGTGGCTGCAGGGGGAGGTATGGCCAGGGTTCTGAGTTGCGGCATCTCTGTTTTTTCTCCTGAGCCGCTTGTCCTTAAGGCTAGCTCTGCGAGAGTCCTCAAAGGAGACAGCTGCCTTGTAAGTGGTGGAGCGCCAGGTGTCACGGTCCACAGCAAGCGAAGACTACTGGTGGTGGTCGATTTGGCAGGCACTAAGTGACTTCTTGAGACAGTCTTTGTATCTCTTCTTTGGTGCCCCTCTGTCACGGTGTCCAGTAGCAAGCTCGCCGAACAGGGTGATCTTTGGTAGGCGATGATCCTCCATCCTGGAGACATGCCCCGCCCAGCGGAGCTGTGTCCGCAGCAGCAAAGCCTCGATGCGCACAGTTTCAGCCTGTTCAAAGACCTCGACGTTGGTGACATAGTCACTCCAGTGAATGCCCAGGATGGTGCGCAGGCAGCGCTGGTGGAAGCGTTCGAGGAGTCGTAGTTGGCTGCGGTAGAGGGCCCAGGACTCGGAACCATACAGCAGGGTGGTGAGGACCACAGCTCTGTACACGCTGATCTTGGTGCCTGTTTTCAGCTGTTGATTGTGCCACACCCGCTTGAAAAGTCGCCCGAAAGCGCTGTTCGCTTTTGCCAGCCTGCTGTCAAGCTCCTTGTCCAGCTTGGCGTCCGACGTGATAATGCAGCCAAGGTAAGTAAACTGGTGCACTGACTTTAGTTCAGACTCGCCAATGGTGATGTGAGGAGGGCGATACACTGTCTTGGGTGCCGGCTGATGGAGGACCTCTGTCTTTTTCAGACTGACCTCGAGTCCAAAGAGCTGGGCAGCGTCTGCGAAGCAGGACGTGATGCGCTGCAGGGCTCTCTCTGTGTGTGCAACGAGGGCAGCGTCATCAGCAAAAAGCAGCTCACGAATCAGTTGGTCTAGGGTTTTCGTGTGGGCCTGCAGTCGTCTGAGGTTGAACAGGCTGCCATCGAGACGATATCTGATGTACACTGCATCGTCATCATCGAGGTCTACTGTGGCCTGCTTCAACATCATACTAAAAAAGATGGTGAAGAGGGTCGGTGCCAGCACGCAGCCCTGCTTTACGCCGTTGAGAATAGGGAATGGTTCTGAGAGGTCATTGTTGAGTCTGACCTGTCCTTGCTGTCCTCGTGTAGCTGGACAATCATGCTGAGGAACTTTGGGGGACAGCCAAGTCGCCCCAGGATCTGCCACATGCCTTGCTTGCTCACAGTGTCGAACGCTTTTGTTAGGTCGACAAACGTTACGTACAGCCCTTTGTTCTGCTCGCGGCACTTCTCCTGAAGCTGTCTCAGCACAAAGACCGTATCGGTGGTGCTCCTGTTTGCTCTGAAGCCACACTGGCCCTCTTAGTGCGATAGTAACTCAGTAATCAGTAGATTAGCAACGGCAAGTTCGAAAAATGGTTGTTACTACCAAAACTTTTACCGTTGTGAAATAAAGGATCATTGTCATTGTCATTGGCTCTCTCTCTCTCTCTCTCTCTCTCTCTCTCTCTCTCTCTCTCTCTCTCTCTCTCTCTCTCTCTCTCTCTCTCTCTCTCTCTCTCTCTCTCTCTCTCTCTCTCTCTCTCTCTCTCTCTCTCTCTCTCTCTCTCTCTCTCTCTCTCTCTCTCTCTCTCTCTCTCTCTCTCTCTCCCCCCAAACAAACCCACACTTTTCAGTTTCACGAACTTTTAAAAATCGCCATTTTATTTTGAGAATGTGGCAACATCATCTTTCACAAGTGGGCAGAAAGCCTACCAAATGCGCAGAAGGCCATCGGGTCGACGTAAGCCGCCGCTGCGCGGGTCAACGTCGGCCGACGTCGGCCCGATGGCCTTTTTGCGCAATAGGTAATAATAATAATAATAATGAATACTTGTATAGCGCCTAACCTCAGATTAGAGCTCTAGGCGCTTAACAAAAAACTAATTGTACAAAAATAAATAATTACAAAAACGCAATTTACAAAAAGTACAAAAACAAAATACAACGCACTCTGTAAACAAGCTATAAAGTCATCATTCAAAGTGCTACGCTTATGGACTCATACTCGCATTCACGTACACACGCACACACACACACACACTACTTCTAACATAGAAATGACTTTAACATGACAGGTGTGTGACAAAGTCATTTGTAGCAGACAGAAGAAAAAAAATATGGGTCTTTAGGGCTCGCTTGAATGCCTCTCTCGAATCCACGTATCTCAGTTCGCGTGGGAGGTCATTCCAAACTACTGAGCTCTGGTACCTGAATGACCTCTCACCGAACGACTTTGTCTTGACAAGAGGGATACGTAAACTCGAGAGTCGGCAGCGGAGCGCAAATTGGCACAATATTAAAGCTGCATATATTCGGCAATTTTTAATAAAATGTCAACGGAGAGTCTTTCATTAACTCATTCGAGACGTGCCGACTCCGGATACGCGGCTTATGCCGCGTATCCGGAGGCGGCACGTCTCGAATGAGTTAACCCCCTTGCTTGCTGGAGCAAGGCCAACAGCAGCACATTGCACAGATCCCTATAAGCCCCGGCACACTCAGGAGTGTATTCTATCAGTCGCACCTATTCCAGACAACTGTATATGCTTTAGTCTTTAAGTTTATCCGTCAGCCCGTTGACTGCAACTGACATTACTTCTCGGCGGCAGTGACGCGTAGTTACGCGTCATTTCCGCCGAGCGGTATCGTCAGCATTAGCCAAGGAGTTAACAGTGAACAACTGAGGCTTTTGAGGTTGCTGATCCCGGCGCTGTTATGATTTTTCAGTTTCCTGAGCCCTCATGAATATGATATTTAGCTCCATCGATAGCTGGGGTACTTTCCGCATATAGACTGCATGCTTTTCTTGTTGGTTCGCCGTCAATGACATAATACTGAATGGGCAAATGGCCACTCGTGGGAGGTCAAGCAGGCGCATTGTGCGCTGGTCTGTGATTCTGACCTTACGTCTTAAATCCATAATGTCCAAAGTCACAGATCAGCGCGCAGTTATCACCCCTGGCAAAGCAAAGCAAGACCAATCCTACAAAGTGGTCGCTGTTTCCCAGAATGACTCGCTTCAACTCCAAGTCAAAGCCGGAAAGTAATCGTCTCCCTGGCACATCATGCGGTCTTACTCTCAGTGTAATATTTTAAATGACTTAATGATGTTGTTTTTCTTAATTTATTTTTCGAAAAATTATCAGCTCTTCCCCAGTGCGCAAAACGTCATCGGGCCGACGTCGGCCGCCGTTGGCCCGCGCACGGCCGTGCGCGGGCCAACGGTGGTCGACATTGGCCCGATGTCCTTTTGCGCACTGGGTCAGTGCTTTTTGTACCAGACATTCACAACTGTAAGCAATGGGCTCGGTTTTGCGCACGTGTACGCACAGGCTCAGTAAAACAAAACAAAAATTCCAAATTTACAACAACACACAAAAAAGCGATTTGATGGATGGATGGGTTTGGGACGGGACGGGATAGGATGGGTTGGGACTGTGGTTTGCGGTTAAAACTGGGATTGGATTGGATTTAATGGTTTGGAATGGACTGGATTTTAGAGGACTGGATTGGATTGGATTGAATTGTGGTTGGTCGGGTAGTGAGGGTTGGGTGGAATGCGATGGGATGGATGGATGGATGGATGGATCGATCGATCAACTGATCGATCAGTTGCTTGCATGACTGACAGGCTGATTTCCTGGCTGGCTGGCTGGCAGCAATAAGACCTATCCCTCAGTTGCGCAAGTCACACGCTGAGCTGTGTCTACGTCCTCCTCCATCGCCATCAGACAATCAGAAATATCCTGATTTTGACTAACAACTGAAGTGAGCAAGAGACGTAGATCCTCATGAGCTCCTGCAGTAGCAGGGGCTCATGAGAATCTATGTCTCTTGCAGCCGGAGGGGGAGGGGCTGACTAGTCAGCTTTCAAAAACTGAGCAAGGTTTGAATTGAAGGAAAATATCGTCCAATTATAGGTTTTGAATCGACGTCTGGGCTGTTCAGCGGGTCAGCTGAGAGACATAGATTCTCATTAGCCCCTTCAGAACTTCAATGGCCCTGTAGGCGTGTTTCTCGCGTGCAGAAAGGATTTGCTCCACAGGATTTCAAACACCAGTGTGCAGTGTTCATGAAGACCTAAGCCTGCTGCTGTTGAAAAATACTGTTCCAATATTAAGTGAACTGAATCCCCGTAAAACTCTTGAGCTCCTGCAGAGTAACCAGGGCTCTTGACACTCTGTGCCGCTCCTCTCAGCGGTCGGACGTAAGAGTTTTTATGCTGTGTGATGTCAGCTTGCTGAAGTTTGAAGCGGAAAATCGGCTTAGCAGCAGGAAAATACAGCTGTCACCTGTCTCTTTCACGCGATTAACCTTGGTCTGGCCGCCAGGGCTTGGTTGCACGAGTGAGCTCCAATCCTGCGCCAAGAGCAGAAGCAATCGCGGAGCACCTTGCTTAGTGGCTGGCGCAGGATTCGAGCTCAACTCCTGCAACCGAGGTCTGATACTGAGCCAGTATAGATCATTTCGATCATGCAAGCTATACTCAATACGCCATTGCTTTTATCTTTTGTGATATTTTTGTATTGCTAAATAATGTTCCGTATTGTCAAAGATGCCGTCTACGGATTATATCGATGGTGTTCGCGTGCAACCTTGTAAGAGACATTTGTGCGTTAAATCACGTCCTGATGCGGTGGTCCCCTTGTGATTTCTTTTTCCAATTTCTGACGAAATGTAGAACTTGTAGCTCGAAGAAATGCTGATAGCCGCCGTTGGAAGACAGCCTCGAAAAAATATTCTGACCCAAAAAAAAGAAAAACGTTCTGATCAAAATTTAAAGAGGGTTTGTTTTTTCGAGTTTATATTTTCGGAACCACGAATTTGTAAGTTAGGAGATTGTTCGTTAACACGGTTGATATGATCTTTGATATTAAATATGATATTACATATTATATTCAGTCTGCTGCAAGGCTTGGGTGCTGTTTCCTTTTGCTTATGCTTGTGTCTACTCTTGGTCATTTCGCTGCCCAGTATATAGTCCGTCATATTAGATGCTTGTTGCCTAACAGTCTGCTGCACCTAAGAGATGTTAAGTTGTGTGTTTGCAGTTAATGTCTTTTTATATATAACTTCCCTGCACAGAGTTTGTATCTGTAATGATATTGTGTGTGTGTGTGTGTGTGTGTGTGTGTGTGTGTGTGTGTGTGTGTGTGTGTGTGTGTATGTGTGTGTATGTGTGTGTGTGTAGGTGTGTGTGTGTGTGCGTGTGTGCGTGTGTGTGTGGGGGGGTTGGAGGGGGGGGGGGGGCATGTAGGGCCTTTTGGTGCTGAATCAACTAAGATTAGAAAAAAACACAATCTGCGTCAGCTGGCACTACACGGGTTAAAGGCCCACTACTGACGTAACTGTTGAAAAATAAGCTTCTGTAACAGATGGTTACGAAACGCTACACACAAGTTCAGATATGGTTTATTTAGACACAGGACAATCCAGTTCAGCACACGTCGTTTTGATATCAAGTAATTTGACAATGACTCTACTACGTTCTATAAATACAACGATTTCAGTACGAGATACAGCTAAAAATAGATAGACATGCTAACGGCTGGGCACAATAAATAAGTTCGATTACGCGTGTGCTTTTGCTGCGTGTCCCAACTGCTGTTAGAGTTCATTAAGTGTGTCGACAAGGTATAACAAACACAAATGGTGTTGAAATGTGTGTTTTGCCTGCTCGGCGTTAAACCCAAATAACTAACTGAAATGTGTGTTCAAATTTACGCGTAATGGTACTTTAAGCAATGTACAAAAAAACAACAGGTCAGCACTTTGCCCTCTGTTTTGTAGTTTATGTCTGGTTTATGTAGAGAAGTCTGTCCTGCGGGGGGGAAAAAAATCGGTTACCAATACTAATCTGGGATTGTGACAAAAACGCCCTAGACAGAAATCAATGCTGGTGCATCCTCCAAACAAAAGCATGCAAGATTCAGTAAGAAGTAATAAGAGTCACTAGGAACAGTTACCGCTGTTAACGATTCGATCAGAAGCAATATACATATACGGAAATTAGTAATTGCGATCGTCAAGCAATGAATGTTGAGACAGAGAAATAAACCTCTTATCGTCTGAGCTCCCCCTCCCCTCATAATCCCTCTCCCTTCCCCCTCCCCATCCCCATCCCCATCCTCTCACCCTTACACACACACACACACACACACACACACACACACACACACACACACACACACACACACACACACACACACACACACACACACACACACACACATTTTCCTAAAACCTATGAGAAATAAAAAGAAGAACAGGCAAAAATACTGAAAAAGGGAAGATGAAGAGAACTAGAACATTATTCATTCATTGCGATATGAAAAATATTTTGATTCACAAATCATTCATGTGGAAATATAAATTTTGATTGATAATTTCACTTGTACGAGAAGCCCGACATAAAAAGTAAGTGTAACAAAATCCGAACAAAGTCGGACATAAACAACGCTTTTTTCTTTGGTTCCGACTGCGTTTTCTATGTAAATAACTTTGTTAATGACAACCTTTGAAATAACAACATGAACATTCGGTCCCTGGCGTTTGTTATATCCAATCTTTACTGAAAATAAATAATATAAATACATTAAGTCAGTTATGTTAGGCTGTTCCAGACCAGCTGATCTTCGGCAAATAGCACAATAATATTGGGGAGATGGTATCTCCTTTCTCGACTGCTTTCAGTCTGTGGCATATTTACAGACGTGAGGTCAATGCCACATGAATGGATCGTGAAAGTTCAAGGGTAGTGTCAGATTAGCTTGGCGCCTGTCCAGGCGCCAAGCTAATCTGACACAACCCTTGAACTATCATGGTTGACCCCGGCATCTCAGCCAGGCATCCAATTAATCTGACACTACCCTCGAAGTATCATGGATCGATCTCAGCGGCTGCAGTATATACTCAATGCACAAAAGGCCATCGGGCCGATATCGGCCACCGTGTTGGCCTTTTGCGCATTAGGTAAAAACTGATCATATGTCCCTCAGCAAAGTACATCAGATACAAAATGATAAAGCTACTACTGCACAATGTATGCTGTATGGCATTAGTTGAATTACTGTCCCTGCCTCTGCATTATCTCCCTTTAATCAAAGAGAGTGTCAATCAGGGGACACCACTGTAAAAGAACAAAGCTTGTATAGGCCAGTGGTCGCCCCTTTCCCCCGCGTTACCTTTGAACCCGTACTAATCCAGTCCGCGTAGGTCAGACCTGACCTCTCACACGGCGGTGTTAGTGCGTCGTAAGATCTTACGCCGCGCTGAAAGTGACAGAGGCAGCAAAGGTCGGACCGTCAGCCAAAGGGGCATTAGTCATGATTTGTATTCCCGACAGCACGTAGAGTGGGAGTATTACGTGGGGTGGAAAAAGGGGATTTGTAGCGGGAGGGGGGGGGGGGGGTAGGGGTTCGTTCCGCAGTCACTGGAGGACGCTTTCTCCCTACAAGAGTTACCAGCAAGAGGCAGCGCTGCCTGTTGAAGAATAAAAGCAGTAAAAAAAAATCCCAAGGAAGAAAGAAACACGCTTAGAAAAGACAATCACAACACGGTCGTGTTGTGATTGTCTTTTTTAAGCGTGTGTGTTTCCTCCTTCCTTGGCATTTGCTCTGCATTGTACACGCTCTCTGGTCTAAAAAGGGCGGCAAGTCCATTTTTGTGAAAAAGGAAGATTTTCTTTGTACGACAATGAAACTCTCTTTTCACAAAACTGGACACACTGTCTTGGTCGTCTTGACAGGGCCAATGGATTCTCGTAAGCCGCTGCGGCTCAGGGTTGGGATCGATTTGACTCTATCCTTGTTGCATACAGAAGCGTTTTGCCACGTGGATTTAGTAAACAGTTAAGCCCGTAAAGGCGACCACGTGTATAAGTCGACCACCTACTTTTGGTCCCTTGGCCTTCTTATCTGATACGTTGTGTTGATTTGTTACTGTGTTTTCTCAAATTACGTTTTTTTTTCTTTCCTACCAATTCAAAATTTCTTTCAAGTCCATTTCAAGTTTGTGGAAAGCAAGATTAGATTTTGTAACGCGGCGAATACATGTGTATCATTTTTCACAATAAAATGGACTTGACCCCTTAACTGCCGGGGAAAGGCGAACGCCATCCATCTGCAAGAGACATAAACCTTCATGAGCCCCCGCAGTCGCGGGGGCTCATGAGGGTTTATGTCTCTTGACTGACTGACTAGTGACTGACTATTTGGTGTTCAACATCATACAGCACTAAATGTGACCAAGGACGAGTCTCTTGTCAGTGATATGTTCTTTATGGCTAGTTTTGATGCCGGCAGCTGCATTGTTGTTCTTCACGCGAATGGCGGTCAGCGTGCAGCTGGTTCAGACGCGAAAGTTCAGTTCACAATCACTGGCAGTTCTCTGCCGGAGGGAATTCGAAGGGAACACACTTTCCGCCAGCCTTCATTATTTTTACAAAAGTAACGTACAAGTCAAGTAAACACATACAATCACGAAAACCGATTCAGCAAGGGAGTAATGTTTGCATGCTTGTTTGTGTACACGTGCTCGCGTGCTCGCGTGCTCGCGTGCGACGGTCTCCGCTGTAATGTTTGCTTGTGTCAACGAAAGTCAGCTGTAGTGAAAATACATAGGGTGGTAACATTTTATGTCAGTCGAAAATAGCCACTGACAGCTCGCCGAAGTGCTATACATAGAGCTTTAATATTTATTTAACCCAGGCAAAGAGACGGAGTTGCTCTAAATAGCATATCCGTTGAAAGGTCCTGGTAAATCAAAGTGGCACAGTTGCAGTGCTACTGAATTAATCAGCGTTCAGGTCGTATCCGATAGGCGGTAGCTGTCCTTGCCCCTAATAAAAACCCTCCCGTTATCACTTCGGTGTCAGTCGCGGACGTTAAACCCCGAACTAACTAACCAAACGTTTAACCCTTTCAGTCTCTGCTAGTCGAGGCAAACTGTGTTCTGAAAATGTGTGTTAATTCCACTCCCGGGAGTGGGGTCAGCAAGAGGCATAGATCCTCATGAGCCCCCGCGACTGCGGGGGCTCATGAGGATCTATGCCTCTTGCATTTGGGTGTTGCTCGTTGTGTTAATTCCGACGGTAAAAGGGTTAATATTAGTAACACAGAAACTTTCGTCGACAACCTGCACATATTGTCATGCGCCCCTACAATTGCAGGGGCACTCCATGGGAACCCATACTACTCTCAGCTGGCAAAATCCATTGTCTCCATTTTTAATACAAAGCGAGATTTTCATTATATAACAATGAAATCTCGCTTTTCCCCAAAATGGATATATTGGCTTTTGTCAACAACAAAAAAAGGCAGTATAATCGCCTGCGGTTCGCTCCAGACTCGGCCGGTCATTCGTTTTTCTTGGGCGAATTTTTGACACAGCCGCGATAATCTGAGAGATCGTGGCTACTCCTACTCAGTGTCTGGTGAATGTTTCAGTGCTTAGTCAAGTCAGTACCTCACATTCTAGCCGGAGATGGATCGATAATGATAGCGCATCGGTCATGCCTGATTAGCTAGGCGTCTTTCATGCCAGCATAAGTTAGCAAGGACGCAACAGTACTTCTGCTCTTCCGGCGGGAGGTGAATCCATGTAGCGGAATGATGTTGTCTTGTGCTTGTAGTGCTTCTGGTGGGTGTATTTGTTTTTTGTTTTTTTTTATTAGACGTGCGCGGGCCAGCGGCGACCGATGTCGGCCCGATGGCCTTTTGCGCATTGGGAAGGACTTGTTTGTAGGATGGACTGACTTTTTTCTTGTAAAATTCTCTCTCTCTCTCTCTCTCTCTCTCTCTCTCTCTCTCTCTCTCTCTCTCTCTCTCTCTCTCTCTCTCTCTCTCTCTCTCTCTCTCTCTCTCTCTCTCTCTCTCTCTCTCTCTCTCTGTTAATATTCTTTTCTAACAGGACAGTTTGTAAGAGAGGCGTTTCGCCTAAAACTTTATCCTGTCAATAAAACGTTTCATCATCATCTCTCATTTTTCAGTAACGCTCTCCCCCCACCCACCCAACCCCCTCACTATCCCCCCCCCCCTCCCTCTTTCCTGGGAGTTCATGATGAGTGTCAGAGTGGCCAGATACTAGCTTGGCACTCCTCTAAGCCGTTGTGGGAGTAAACAAACAGGTCACAAACACACTGCACAAGTCGCAGGTACATTCTTTCTGCCCGCCCTATCACCTACGCCAAACCGTCTGCCGGGGGCTCTCGGTTGCGACATCAAGTTAGGGAGACTGACCAGTGAGCACTGACTTGAAAATATCCTCGAGCCGACGTCGTTAAAAGAACGACGTCGGCCCGGAAACCTTTTGCTGTCACTGTGTACATACACTGACTGAGCACAGTAGTGCGTTGGCCCGCCGACTGCAGTCGTTGTCGGCCCGAAGTTGCTTTACTCACTAGGTGTACACTAGGTGCATACTGCTGAGCAGTCAAACAAAGGTCCAAGATATCGATACCAAGGAGAGTCACTCACAGCTTCACAAGCACGTAAACAACTAGATCTATCCCTTCACACCTTCCATTCAGCACCGCATCGAACGCCACTACAGGTGACGCCATGTATGTAAAGACTAGAAGTCTTGACACTCCATATCCCCAACTTTACGGTGCCGAAAACACGCTGTTGCTTGAGATGCCTGGATAGCGTTGCCGGAGTGGGGGGAGGGAAACGAAGGGTTGGGGGGGGGGGGGGGGGGTGTCGGAGAGAGGTTGCTAGTGAAATTAACGCTTCATTAAATAAATTAGGACACAATCTATATAGATTATGTCCTAATTTATTTCATGAAGCGTAAATTTCACTGTGTCGCCTAATCCATCAGGGTGACTTCATGTTCATGGTTCACCTATTACGGTGTGTGCTACTATAGCTAATCACAGAGAATTAGCGACACAGTTACAACCAACGCACAGAAATAACCAATGCGCAAAAGGCCAGCGGGGGCCCACTTCGGTCCACTTGTCTTTTGCGCACTGGGTTGTAGAACTACAGTCTGTGCCACTGGCAGGGCATTTCAGTTCAGGGGTGCAGAAACAATGTTACCTGACGATTTTTCTATTCCTAGCGACAGTGACCTAAAAACACTCCGGCGCGCAGTAATACATGACATTAATCTTGTCGTCCGCACCTTTTTTTCTGTCGGGTTTTGCCTTTTGTTAGGAACAATTACGTGGTGGTGTGTATTATGTTAAAATATGAATATATTACTTTATTATTTGAACACTACGCCCTGTAAAAGAAAGAACTATATTTGTTGTCGCGGAAGCGCATTCGAAGGTTATTAAGTAGGTGTCCCGTCCGATGCAAATGTCTGCGTCAACTTTGAAAGTTGTCTTTATTCCAAAAATAGAAGGAGGTAGTGGAATAAACTGCTTGGCGCAATAGGGCTCTCGAATTTTTCACCCTCGGGAATTACTGTTTGGGCGAACTACTCGCTAATGCGAGAGACAGAGACACAGACAGACTGACTGACTGACTGACTCACTCTCCCCGCCTCCTCCTCCGCGACTGACTACACAATGTTAGCGCCGATCACATGACACGCCTTTTCAGGCTGTATTTAGCGCCAAGTAATTCCCGAGTCTACAGAGTTTTAACACCGCCGTGACCATGTGATCAAATGTCGCGAAAGTCGTAAACTTAACCCCCTTGACTGTCGGGAAAAGAAAAAATGAACTAACACTACCCAACTGCAAGAGGTATAGATCTTCACGAGCCCCCGCGACAGCGGGGGCTCGTGAAGATCTATACCTCTTGCTGAGACCTCTTTGTGTGGGCCCCTGTTTCTTTGGCGGCTGCCGGAATTCTTTACTGCCGCATTTTACAGGGATTTCTAAAAGCACCATCTCGTCCACTGGCAGAGAATGGGTTACCGTGTTCGCCGCCAATGACTGAAAATGATGTCCCTCAGTGAAACGATCTGATATTCAATGCCGGATAAAACCGTTTGCCCGAGGCACGTGGACTGATGCACGTGGAGTACAAAGAAGAAGATAGAGACTTAGCAAGAGGCATAGATTCTCACGAGCCCCAGCAATTGCGGGGGCTCATGAGAAACTATGCCTCTTGCAGGTCTGGTTTGTGTTCTGCTTTGTCGCCCGCAGTCGAGGGCTGACTGATTGCTGCCGCTGATCTGACAAAAGCCAGAATGTCCTTTTTTTTAAGAAAAGCTAGATTTTCATTGCATAACAGTGAAAATCTCGCTTTTCGCAACAAAAGAAAAATGGTCATAGTGCCTTTTCAACCCCAAATGACGGCAGTGTACCTACCTCAGTCTGCAGATGCAAATGAGACTGATTCTTGACGCAAAAGGCATGGGTTCTTATGTGCCACCTGCAATTGTAGGGGCACGTGAGAATATGTACAGGTTGCGGACGCTTTTCACAGAAATGGACATACCGAATTTAGCCAAATAACGGCAAACTGCCTCTGTGATGTAGCGCCAATCTCCGCCCTCTCCGCCGTGAGATGGCCTTAGTCGCCTGCTCGGCGTTAAACCCAAATAACTAACTAACTAATCTCTGCCCTTTAAGAGACTTAAATTCTCATAAGCCCCTGCTGCAGCAGGGTTTCATGAAGCTGTGCCTTTTGCAGAAACGAATAAAAGTCAAAAGTCTGGATAATCATTCCAAAGCAGAAAAGGGCAAAGTGTCTGTGTTATTTTGTTGGATGGGTATTTTTGCAGCGACAGGTTAGGATCTTCTTTTTTTTAATCTTTCATGTCAGAATAATGGCTTATAATCTGTAACCTTTTCTATTCGCTGGCCTTTGCGTGCAACTTCGTAAGTGATGCTTTGGCGCAATCTGCCACGTGTTGATACGGCTACCCTCTTTTTTATACGAAATCTCGAAACGAAAAATTCAACAGGAAATGCTCATTCGCGATTCTCTGGAATATTTATAGGGTGAAGATCTCAAGAAGCCTCGCTTTCGATTTGTGACGTTCACACTGTAGTGTGACGCTATGTGGAACTTGACGTCACTGCAGTTCACTAATCCAAGAGAGATGTCTCGTTTTGGAACACTGAAAGAAGACCAAAAAAAGCGAAAGATATCTGAAGGTATCGAGAATCCTCGCTGTCGTTCGCCCATTAACCCGTTCAGTGCTGAGAAAATCTGAACATCACCCAACTGCAAGAGGTATAGATTCTCATAAGCCCCCGCAGTTGCGGAGGCTCATGGATCTGTCTCACCCAAGGTACTCAATACTTCCAGCTCGTAAAGAAAGCTTCGGATTACATTCACAAGTGTCTCAAGGTTCATTTGATGTCAACGTTGGTGAAAGAAGACTACTTAACTCATTCAGCCCCGACACACCACAGCAAGACATGGCTCTAGCATGATAGTTCAAGGGTGGTGCCAGAACAGCTTGGCGCCAACAGGCGCCAAGCTATTCTGGAACCACCCTTGAACTCTCATGCTCGATCTGTCTCTAGAATTGTAATGCAGACCTTCACAGGGCAACTTGAAAATTTGGGGATTTCGGTCCCGGGGTAGAATGTGTTAAGCCGACTTACTCCCTAATAATTGTGGTTTCGGAAGTTTTCGCCGTTATATTACATGAGAACAGGCGTTGATTGTTTTTTTATTTCTTATTTGTGTGTGTCGAAAATAACACACAAAACTGTTCGTTACCTGGTTGCACGCAAACACCAACGTATTGTAGAAGATCATGAGGAAGGTGATTAACCTTAAAATAATGGCTGTGTTTGATGGGGTTTGATTTTAGATCTTTTCATGCTGTGTTGCAGACAACCATTCCTGTTCCAGAAAAAATGGGAGATGATTATTAAGATTCATAAGAATAATTGGGTCCTTAATTGTCTATGATGTTGATCTTAACCCCTTCACTGCTAAGAAAAAACATCACCCATCTGCAAGAGGTAAAGATCCTCATAAGCCCCCGCAGTTGAAGGGGGCTCATGCGGATCTATACTTCTTGCTGAAAACACGTGTGCATCTATGTTCCTTTGACGACTAGGAATTTTTGACGTTGAATTTATAATATAAATACAATCTGCGTCCACTCGCTGTGACCGGGTTCAGATTGTAAGTCTTTGACACTTTTTGTTCCAGACAGAAGTGTGAAAGATGATTTTTGTTTTTTGTAATACAAAAACTAAAACAAAAACACGATCGTAACCATTTAACTGCCGAGAAGAAATTCAGCACAATCGAGCTGCACGAGACATAGATCCTCATGAGCCCCTGCAGTTGCGGGGGCTTATGAGGATCTATGCCTCTTGCTGACACTACATTGCACCCATGTTCTTTGGATGGGTTGAACACTTTGGCTTTGAATTAACAAATATTTCAGAAGCAAAGCGTGACTCCACTGCAGTCAGAAGAGATGAACTCGTGCTGGTATGTGATTTTGGACCTTACCGCAGAAAGCCCGAGCAGAATTGCTCTGTGTGGTTTATTTCCAAAGAGTAACACTCTATGGAACATGAGAAAGATTTATCCACGTCGGCCAATAATGGTCACACCAGGCTGACAACGGTTCTGTCTCTACCAAGGTACTCAATACTTCCAGACGAATTGCTATTAACCTCCATCGCTGTCCATGAGGCACAGAGTCTCATAAGTATCCGTGGCGGTAAGGGGGGCCAATAAAACGACACACAACTTATTTTTGTATATATGTCTCAGCTACATATACTAAACAGCAAAAGAAATGCAACATTTTTGGCATCATCGGAAACACTTTAGTGTTTCCGATGATGCCAAAAATGTCGCATTTCTTTTGCGCGTCAGTATATTTAGATTGAGGGGTGGGTATGGAAGGATGGCAAAAGAGTGTAAGTCCGCGTTTGAGCGAGATTTTGATTTTAGTACAATGAAAATGTTGCTTTTCACAAATATGGACATATTTTCTTTGGCCTTTCTGGAACAACTAGCTCAATCTAGATCTTTTGTTGTTTCGCCCAGACAGACAGACTCTAGAACTATTGTGGCCTAGCTAGTGCGATAGCACCGAGTGGTTCTGTCCTGGAGTGCAACAAACCCACAGGGACCTATGAAAGTTATGCGTCAGACTATACCTCATTACTTGCCTCGACAACTGAGTAGACACTATTTACTGGATACACGCTCCGTATAAATGGATATTCCCACTCCACAATATTGTAGGAAAATATTTTTAGGTAAAAGAAAAATCATCATCATCATCATTATCATTAAGATTTCTTATGTTGAACATTGGCTAAAGAAGGCTAGTGAAACCGACGTACTCCCAGCCCCAATAGCAAAACGTTTCCGGACCCATGACGGCCGCAGTGGGCCAGCGCACAGCCGTGCGCGGGCCGTCTGTTGCCGTTGCCGTGGGCCCGAGGACCATTGCTTACTGGGAGTTAGGTGTTGGATTTTGTTTCATCATGAAAAAATATTATGATTGATATTTTCAGGCTGAAAGACCATCAACTCTGCCCCCCTTCCCCCCCCCCCTCCCCTTCATCCCACTCCCCACCACTCCTCCCCACTCCCCCTCCAACCCCCGCTTTGTTTTAAATTTCGGATGTTGTACTGTCCCTTGCCCCAGTAGCAAAACGTCTTTCAACACTTCCATCGCCCTTGTCGGCATTATGATCATCGTCCTTGACCGCATTACTGAAATTTTCGGGTCGGTTTGTGATTTTGGAACTTACGGCTGTACAAACGGTCCGATTCTAGGCATAATGTCCAAAATCACAGACTCACATAGATAATAGACCTTTTCTGTACATCAGAAGTAGGTAAAAAAAATTGCGCGAGTTTTCACGCAGACAGTGGATTTGTGTGCCCGGACAAACAAGTGATATCGAATGTTTGTTCGGGCTTTCAGTCCGCTGTTTTCCTCGAAACACTACGTACAGTTTTACCTACTTCTGTCGGATTTCTGACTGAACAACGTCTACTGAGCGCAAGGGCTAACTAGCAGTGCCTGGTTAGCTTTGGCACCTGGAAACAAGTCAATTCAGTCACGCACTGTCTGTCCTGGTAGTGCTACAACGCCTCCCCTTCCACCTCCCCGCGCCGGCCTTGCAGGGACTGTACGAATAGCCGCTTTGCGTACGAGTCCATCGAAAACGAAAGCCTGGTCACCAAACCTCTCCAAGATAAACTAAACAGAGGTATACCAGCAAACGGCATAGATCCTCATATTCTGCGGGGGCTTATGCGGATCTGTGCCGCTTGTAGATTCGTCTGTTGCGCATCTTGCAGTCTATGGATTGGTTAGCGTTCTACTTTCACAGTGGCTGGTCACCCTCTTATGCTGCCTATACACAACCAAATTGGTCCAATAATGAGCAAATTTCGGTCCTGCAGTCATGGTAAGGAGAGGTACCTTGTAGAAAATGAGTGGGTCTGACGTGGGTGGAAGTGATATTTGGGCGATGGACTGACAAGACTGTGTGGGTGAGAGAGACAGAGACTGAGAGTGAGACAAAGAGACAGAGAGGGTGGGAGAGGGGGGGGGGAGAGAGGGGGGAGGGGGAAAGAGAGAGATGATGATAATGATAAAACGTTAAACGTTTAGGGCCTACTAACGTCTTTTGTCCACCACGAATGTGCTTTCAAATATGGCACACCGAATAGGGTCATACTGAACAAATTTTGACCGCAGCTGCAATCGAACCTTTTGGACGAGAGTTGAACGCTCTACCATCGAGCCACCCACCTCCCCAATGATGATGATGATGATGAATCTTGTGTTAAGAGATATTTCTATTAGTCAATACGATGCCGGTCTTACATGCTGTCATGTGTACATAACAAAACGTGAAACAAAAGCATACACATCAGACAAAGAAGTTCAAGAAATAGCACATTAATCAACAGAGTTAGAGAGAGAGAGAGAGAGAGAGAGAGAGAGAGAGAGAGAGAGAGAGAGAGAGAGAGAGAGACCGACCGACCGACCGACCGACCGACCGATCGACCGACAGACCGACAGACAGACAGACAGACAGACAGACACAGAGTGTGTGTGTGTGTGTGTGTGTGTGCGAGAGAGAGAGAGAGAGAGAGAGAGTGCGCGCGCGCGCGCGCGTGTGTGTGTGTGTGTGTGTGTGTGTGTGTGTGTGTGTGTGTGTGTGTGTGTGTGTGTGTGTGTGTGTGTGTGTGAGAGAGAGAGAGAGAGAGAGAGAGAGAGAGAGAGCCCTCTTCGTTTAACCCCATCACTGCCAGTGGATGTAGATTGTGTTTCTGAAATCTTTGTTAATTCAGCGTCAAAGACCCATAGCCGTCAAAGCAACATGGATACAAAGTGGTTTCTCCAAGAGGCATAGATCCTTATGAGCCCCCACAATCGCGGGGGCTCATGAGGATCTATGCCTCTTGCAGTTGGGTGATGTTTAAAATTTTTCAGGCATGAAGGAGTGATGATTAAAAAACAAACTGATAGTGTCGACGTAGTCTTTATTCTTTTGCACAAGTCAATGTTAATTTCTCCTGAACCAATTAAAAAATAATAATTATAAATTCTGCGTGGAACGCGTCTACCACGGGGAAGGCACTGCACTAAAATTTCCCCTCGTGGGACAACAAGTTTGTTAAAAAAAAATGAAAAAGGACTCTGCTTGCAAACGGCTGAACTTGAACAGGAACCAACATTGAAAGAAAACTGGCAACGTTACGAGTAATCAACACTAATGAGAAAAGGCCATGCAGAAGCAAAACATTGTCGTAAATACGCGAAAAATCACAACAGTTAATTGATTGGAGAAACCTACACCGAAAGCACGAAATGCAAAATCGACGAAATTAATCCCAGACTAATCAGCCACTGCACACAAGGGTTTATTTTTAGCACTCCACGTGATTAATCCAAGGCACACAAACACTATCCAAAATGAAGTAAGAACTATTCGTCTTCTGGCAGATCTAGAGATTCCCTGTCATTGATTGGCATACTGACCTTGCAAGTGAGCTCTCTCCCTTTTCCCCTTTATCTGAACATGGCATTGTCTCCCCTTTTTAGTATCGTAGATGGCGCCTAGTAAATCACTTTCACACCCATGACAGGTCTAGAACGACTGACATTGCACCACCGTTTACTATTCACCGCGTTCAACTCGCAGGACGTGCTTCGTCTTTGAGACTTTAAAGGAAGTGCCTGATTAGCCTGGCGCCTGTCAAGGTGCCAGGCTAATCAGGCACTGCCCTTAGCGTCTCAAGGTAGATCCACCCCCCAGCCGGATGGCGCCGAATGTGCCAGGGTATCATGGCTGGCCCCTGGAGGCACCGGAACCACAAATACAGTCTGAAACATTCTGACACGGACCCCCTGACTGTCTGCACTAGACTTCTATTCTCATGTCGTCCCCGATGTATTAGCATTAGTTTCATATCTGGGGAGCCACCATTTGGACTTTAAAATCCGTAAATTCTGAGCCCTCTTGAGCACCATAAAAAAGCATTCTTTGGGCAGACGTCGACCCAAGTCGACCCCCCCCCCCCCCTACTCACTGTCATCTTTTGTGGGCTTGCCTGTTGTTGTTGTTGTTTGTTTTTTTGTTTGTTTGTTTTCATCCTTAGAAAATGCCCCTTCGACGCCTTTCGCGTCTATTAGACACGATTGTCCATGTTTCACTAAAAGAGGATGTCAAGGAGTATCTCCGTGCGAGACTACGCCAGACTCCTGAGGATGGAAGATTGCTCCGGACCTGTCATCTATGTGCAGGCTGAACTCAGAAACTCCATCGTAGTAGGAACATAGAGTTAAGTTGTTCTAGTTAGAGTCGTAGACCCTAGGATACTTTTCTGCCTACAAATGTCATTTATGTGTAATATATCGTCCCGTGTGTTTGTTTGTTTTGTTTGACTGCTTTGTTGGTTGGTTGCTTTCAACAACAACAACAACAACAACAATAACAAAAAAAAAGCTTTGAAATGACATGTATACAATACAATTTATCGAATTTTCTGTTTGAACTCCTTTAAAAATACACAAACAGAAAAAAATAGACTAAACTTAATATTATTTGTCTTTTTACTGTCAGACAAGAAATACTAGAACTTGAAAAAAAACGAGTTCCCTTTTATTTTTTATTTTTTTATTTGTACGTTTCTGTGTTTTGTTATTTGTTTCTTTGTTGCTATCGTGTATTACCTCAAACATGTTCATCATAACTATTACAAGTGCAGAAAGCATTCACACTACATTTCTGAAAGAAGCTTTTTTTGCACATGAAATGGACAATTTTGTCATCATCCCCGCGATGTTTATGATGATCTGCGTCTCTGGCAGGCTGTTCCCGGTCCCAGCGGAAGCGCCATGGCATTGATCCGCTCACTGCCGATAAAAATTAGACACACCACCCAGCTGCAAGAGGCATAGATCCTCATGAGCCCCCGCAATTGCGGGGGCTCATGAGGATCTATGCATCTTGCTAACACCAATTTGAGTCCATGTTCCTAAGACGACTGGAACTCTGGGCAGTTGATTTAATAAGATTTCCCAAAACACGGTCTGCGTCAACTGGCAGTGAAAGGGTTAACCTTGGCTGTCCTTTTCGTGCCAGCTTAACTCATTCGCGGCCAGCCGCATCCGGATGCGGCTGGCCGCGAATGTGTTAAGGCCTGCAAGAAAAGCATGCCAGCGAGAGTGTGTTACTCGCACCGTTGGCTTAGAATGCGGCTTCGTTGCCAAGTCAAAAGTAACGTTAAACGTTTAGGGCTTAACGTCTTTTGTCCACCGCGAAGGTGACTTCAAAGACGGGGCACCGAAATGGGGTCTGAACAAATTTTGACCCAAGCTGGATTCGAACCCGTGTCCTTTCGAGAGACGAACACTCTACCACAGAAGAGCCACCCAGCTCACCCCCCCCCCTTCCCCCTCCCTCCGCACCCGCAAAGGAAGATGCACCCTTAGAAATGACAATTAAGAAACAATTGTTGTGTTGTTATCAAATTAAGAGCAATAAAGAGTAAATATGAGTGAATCATTCTTCCAGGATAAGAACGGCAAATATTAAAATATTGGATTTACGATTTACGATTTTAGTTTAATTAAACAGGATAGAACGGAGAGTTTTAGGTACATTCACAAGCGGGGGTAGACAATGTGCATTAGTTAGTGACTAGTATTTATTTCTTTTATATTTCCTTAAAGTCTTGTTTTACCAATACTGTGCATTGAAACACCAGACCAAAAAGGTGACTGACTGCCCAGCTCGTAAAATTCAGAAAACATCCATATGAAGAAAGAATTAAAGCTTTAAAAGACTATTACAGCGTAATTTCATACTATTTATTTATTTATTTATTTATTTATTTATTTATTTATTTTTTATCACAAAAGGTTAAGTAGCCAATTGTGTAAATGTTTGTATGTCTATTTTGAAAGGGATTTTAACACGAAATAATGTGTTGTAACCGTATTCCTACTAAGCGTGATTCTTTCTTCGTTGAAATGTTCTGTGCATTGATACGCATCGCGAAAACGGATTTCTTGAAGTTTCTTGTACTTTGTCCCAACGATCTGCCGTTGCTTTAAGGAAGGGATAAGGGAATCTCAATGTAATGTACATGCTCGTCCGTTGCTGGGAGATTCCCAGTAAAGTGTATTTCGTATCTATCAACGCTTGTTTCGTCAACGGTATGTATAACGTAAGACTTGCAACTTTTCTATAACAGGCTTTTACTAACCCTGAGTCAAGAATCCGGCGACAAGATCACTTCATTTTGCTTGTTTTATGTCTCGTCCCGTGGTGCACCGCGGCTTCCGGCATGATGGCGCTGATTGTTCGTTACCCTGCCTCGGCCGTGTCTTAGCAGTCGGATGCCATCTGCAAGAGACATAGATTTTCATGAGCCCTGAATCTATGCCTCTTGGTAGCTGAGGTTTACATCGGGGGTTTTTTCTTCTCGGGGCGGACTGTACTAACGGAGTTGAGTTGTACGTACGACAAACTCATCAGAAGCCAGGTCATGTCAGATCGGGTCGATTAGTGCTCAGTCAATGTAGAACAGTAGTAGATGGATCGACCGCGATGGCACAAAGTTACAAAAGGCTGTGTTTGATTTCCGTGTCGTTTGTAAATTACTGTTATGTGTTGGTCATGATTGGCACGGTAGATAGATTACAACAACAAGAAAAGGTCGAATATGGCCATTTCACACTGCTCCAGGAGATGAGGGCCCGGCCGCCGTTCCAATGTAATGCAAACTCGGGTAGTGCTTAATTAGAGTGGCGCTTCGATTCGCGTCACTCGTCTTTGCTTCCTTACTATTAGCAACACCGTTCAACAAATGTCCTCGGGCCCACGACGGCCGCAGTGGGCCCGCGCACGCCTGTGCGCGGGCTCACTGCGGCCGTCCTGGGCCCGAAGATGTTCTGTTGCTGGGGAAGCCTTTCAGCAGTGTTACGCAGGCGTCGGATTTGTACAATTCTTCACGCGCAAAACGTTATTTTGTACGTGTTTTAACGAGCCTTGTATGTCGTAATCAGTTCTCATTTCATTGGGTTCTTTAACCCATTTCATCCTGAGGCTGATTTTGTAAAAATGTGCTTCTTGTCCTATGAATGATACATTACTCTCTCTCTCTTGGCTTGACTTCGCGAACGAAGATTTTATAGGAGTTGCCCACGACGTCTGCAGGCTTGTTCGTGGCTGCGGAGGCCAATCCGAGACAGGCAGGTTCGACCGCAGTGGCTGCAGGGGAAGGTCTGGCCAGGGTTCTGAGCTGCGGCATCTCTGTTTTTTCTCCTGAGCCGCTTGTCCTTAAGGCTAGCTCTGCGAGAGTCCTCAAAGGAGACAGCTGCCTTGTAAATGGTGGAGCGCCAGGTGTCACGGTCCGCAGCAAGCGAAGACCACTGGTGGTGGTAGATTTGGCAGGCACTAAGCGACTTCTTGAGACAGTCTTTGTATCTCTTCTTTGGTGCCCCTCTGTCACGGTGTCCAGTAGCAAGCTCGCCGAACAGGGTGATCTTTGGTAGGCGATGATCCTCCATCCTGGAGACATGCCCCGCCCAGCGGAGCTGTGTCCGCAGCAGCAAAGCCTCGATGCTCACAGTTTCAGCCTGTTCAAGGACCTCGACGTTGGTGACATAGTCACTCCAGTGAATGCCCAGGATGGTACGCAGGCAGCGCTGGTGGAAGCGTTCGAGGAGTCGTAGTTGGCTGCGGTAGAGGGCCCAGGACTCGGAACCATACAGCAGGGTGGTGAGGACCACAGCTCTGTACACGCTGATCTTGGTGCCTGTTTTCAGCTGTTGATTGTGCCACACCCGCTTGAAAAGTCGCCCGAAAGCACTGTTCGCTTTTGCCAGCCTGCTGTCAAGCTCCTTGTCCAGCTTGGCGTCCGACGTGATAATGCAGCCAAAGTAAGTAAACTGGTGCACTGACTTTAGTTCAGACTCGCCAATGGTGATGTGAGGAGGGAGATACACTGTCTTGGGTGCCGGCTGATGGAGGACCTCTGTCTTTTTCAGACTGACCTCGAGTCCAAAGAGCTGGGCAGCATCTGCGAAGCAAGACGTGATGCGCTGCAGGGCTCTCTCTGTGTGTGCAACGAGGGCAGCAACATCAGCAAAAAGCAGCTCACGAATCAGTTGGTCTAGGGTTTTCGTGTGGGCCTGCAGTCGTCTGAGGTTGAACAGGCTGCCATCGAGACGATACCTGATGTACACTGCATCGTCATCATCGAGGTCCGCTGTGGCCTGCTTCAACATCATGCTAAAAAAGATGGTGAAGAGGGTCGGTGCCAGCACGCAGCCCTGCTTTACGCCGTTGAGAATAGGGAATGGTTCTGAGAGGTCATTGTTGAGTCTGACCTGGCCTTGCTGGTCCTCGTGTAGCTGGACAATCATGTTGAGGAACTTTGGGGGACAGCCAAGTCGCTCCAGGATCTGCCACATGCCTTGCCTGCTCACAGTGTCGAACGCTTTTGTTAGGTCGACAAATGTTACGTACAGCCCTTTGTTCTGCTCGCGGCACTTCTCCTGTAGCTGTCTCAGCACAAAGACCATATCGGTGGTGCTCCTGTTTGCTCTGAAGCCACACTGGCCCTCTGGGAGTTGGTCTTCAGCGATGGCAGGTACCAGCCGATTCAGGAGCAGCCTTGCAAGGATTTTCCCAGCAATGGACAGCAGGGTAATTCCCCGATAGTTGGAACAGTCAGACTTCTCGCCTTTGTTCTTGTACAGGGTGATAACGACTGCGTCACGGAGATCTTTTGGTAGTGTTCCTTCCTCCCAGCAGCAGAGAAAGAGGTCATGGAGCTTGTTGTGCAGTGCTGTGCCTCCATGTTTCCAGATCTCTGGCGGTATTCCATCAATGCCTGCTGCTTTGCCACTCTTGAGCTGGTGGATGGCTGTGAGGGTCTCTTCAGCGGTGGGCGGTTCGTCCAATTCAACCTTTACTGGGAGGTGTGGGATTTATAGGACGACTGCTTCTTGAACAGTGCGCTCAGCGCTGAAGAGGCTCTGAAAGTATTCCGACCAGCGGTTCAAGATGGAGGTATTATCTGTGAGGAGTGCCTGGCCATTCGCGCTTCGCAGGGGACTTTGTACCAGGTGCCTGGGGCCATACACTGCTTTCAGTGCTTCGTAGAAGCCCCTGTAGTCACCAATGTCAGCACAAAGCTGGGTCCTCTGTGCAAGTGCGGTCAAAAAACAAGAAAGAATAACGGATCCACTCTCATGACGACCACGACCGGACTCAACGTAGCGTGCTGGAACGTCCGAACCATGCTCGACAAAGCAGACAGCGGACGCCCTGGACGTCGCTCCGCCCTCATTGCCCATGAATTGCGGAGGTTAAACATCGACATCGCCGCGCTCAGCGAAGTACGCCTTCCGGACGAAGGCAGCCTCCAAGAACTTGGTGCTGGGTACACCCTCTACTGGTCAGGCAGGCCTGCATCAGAAAGACGGCTTTCAGGCGTGGGTTTCATGGTCAAGACATCCATTGCGACTAAGCTGGAAAACCTACCAACGGGCCACTCAGACCGCATCATGTCCATGCGCCTCCCACTGAGACACCAGCAGCACGTCACCCTTCTCAGTGTGTACTCCCCAACCCTCCTGGCAGAGCCTGCTGAAAAGGACAAGTTTTACACTGACCTGCGCAGCCTCCTACAGAGTACCCCTGCAGACGACAAAGTCATCATCCTTGGCGACTTCAACGCCAGAGCGGGCCAGGACTCTGAAGCCTGGAAAGGAGTCCTCGGCAAGCATGGCGTGGGGAACTGCAATGACAATGGCCGCCTACTATTGGAGTTCTGTGCGGAGCAGCAACTGGTCATCACCAACACTACTTTTCAGCAAAAGGACAGTCGAAAGACCACCTGGATGCATCCTCGCTCCAAGCACTGGCACCTTATCGACTATGTCCTAGTGCGTCAGAGGGACCGCAGTGACGTCCTCCTCACCAGAGTGATGCCCAGCGCAGAGTGCCACACTGACCACCGCCTTGTCCGCTGCAAACTCAGGCTCCACTTCATGCCAAAACCCAAGAAATGGGGGCCCCCCAAGAAAAAGCTTGATGTTGCCAGCCTTCAGCGTGACGATGTGAAAGCTGCCTTTCAGACAGATTTACAGCGCAGGCTCAAAGACACAGCGGACCCAGTAGACTCCTCCCCTGAAACACTTTGGGAACAACTGAAAACTGCTATTGCAAAATCCTCTGCAGAAGTCTTGGGTTTCGCCAGAAAGAAGAACAAAGACTGGTTTGACGAAAACGATGTAGAGATCCAGGAACACATAGCAAAAAAAAAAAGAGCCGCCCATCAGGCCCACCTAGCCCAGCCTTCCTGCCCTGTGAAGAAGTCTGCCTTCCGCCTCGTCTGCAGCAGTCTCCAGCGCAAGCTCAGAGATCTCCAGAATGAGTGGTGGATACATTACAGATTAGGAGATAGATCAACTGTTTAAGTTTAAGGGTAGTGCCAGAATAGCTTGGCGACTCAGGCGCCGAGCTATTCTGGAACTACCCTTGAACTATCAGTTAAATCATAATCTATTACTATAATAGTAATAGAGTTATGGTCAAATTTGTTTCAAGCAATGGAAGTATCAGGATGAAAAGGTGTAATGACTGTTTTAAGGTTTAAGATTTAAAGGTTGAAGGAGCTGTACATTATTTCCCCTCTCGTGGCAATAAATCACTTTGACATTCAGTGCTGACAAACGGCACCAAGACTGATGCGGATTGACTATAGAAGTTCAGGGATAGTGCAAGAACAGCATGATGCCTTTGGCATCAAGCTACCAAGGTATTTTTGCACCATTCTTGATACACCCTGATCGGTGTAGCTCTTGAACGGTAACTGCAAGATGTCGGACGCCATGTGTTCGTGCAACCCTTCGGCTTCCGGTAGCAGGTTTTGTCGAGGTGATTCCTGCAGGAATCACCTCGACAAAAACTGCTACCGAGAGCCAAAGGGTTAACACACTCGAGACTGGCTGCGTTCGGATACGCGGCATAATGTCACGTATCCGAATAAAAACAACACCACCGTTAACCCTTATCATTCGGAATACATCAGCGTGTAAAATAAGTTTGACTAAAATAGTTTAAGGGTAGTGCCGGAATAGCTTGGCGCCTGTAGGCGCCAAGCTATTCTGGCACCACCCTTGAACTATAGCCATTGGTCTATATCCCCCTTATCTGTAAGTCAGTACTATAATGTAGCTTGCATATGGCAGTGTACAAATTTGAAGCTTTTAGCCTCAGTATGATATGGGTTATTACTGTTTTTATATATTTTTTATTGTTCTTTTGTAAGCATGCTACTTTCTTCGTTGTGTTACTGTCTGCATTTTACACGCTTGGCGATCACCTTTTTGGTCTGGATCAGTTCCACCGCCAGAGCGATTTAATCTTTGCAACCTGCAGAGACCCTGTGCCACTCCGCTTTGCAAACACTCTCCCGCCACAATTAGAAAACAAAGCAAACAGGAACTTAAAGAACAAGGCACAATACAAACAGCTGCTTAGAGTGCCAGACCTTAACCCCTTCACTGCCGGGGCAGAAAGCAAACAGCTTCCAAATGCAAGTGAGAGGGAGAGAATATCATAAAGCCCCGCAACTGACGGGGTTCATGATCCGGTTCTGTGTTACTCAGTTTGGTTGCGTGGGCTTTTGATAATCAATGCCCATTGCAGTCTTAATTCACATTCAGAATTGTATGAAAGATACCTAATAAATTATCGACCAAAAAAAAGGTGACTGCACAGAGTTATCTAAGATGCTTATCTTGCCTCAAAAAGCCTACATAGCCAGTTGTATTTCTGTATTCCTGTCAATTTGGAAGAAAAGGACTTTAACGCGACAATTTAATAATCTGTGACGTGTTTTTTAAACGTGTTTCTGTCATTCTTGGCTATTTCTCTTCATATCCGTGTGCCTGGTTTTCGGGGTTATGCAGCTGTGACTGTTTCAAGGATATAATTTCAAGCCGTGATGGGAGTGTCGGGGTTAAATTCGAGACTTTTTTCAAAGGTTGATGCAAAATGTGCGACTTTTGTGCCGAAAATTGGCGTGAATTCTGATATGCTTCTCTGACCATAGGGCCACATGAGGCTCTGTGCCTCTTACACTTGTCGCTGTTTACACAGCATTGTCTTTCATCTTGCACCAATTTTTGGCCGTGATGCATCAGTCAGTCTTCCAGTGGACAAGAGGCAAAGACTCTCGTGAACCACTGCGACAGCAGGGGGTCATGAGAATCTGTGCCTCTTGCAATAACGTTTGAGTCTATGCTTCTTATTTTGTAAGGCTGGTCGCTATTTACGCCCGTTTTATTCCTACTACAGAGAAGGCTATCGGCGTTTTAACAGTTGAGTGCTGTACTCATTTAGAACATGAAGCCAATGCGGAGAGGACTTTATTTTTAGAGCGCCACTGCACATGATTGATTGCACACATGAAGAGAACGGCCCCCGCCCTCCCCATTTCCATTCGCAGCAGACTTATAGCATGGTGCAATATATATCACGCAGGTTGTGGCGATTGACCCGTACAGTGCCCGGTGACGGAAACTGTGTTTCTACAGTCTTCGTCAATTCAACAGCAACAAGCCCTAGCTGCTCTAGGAACATGGATTCAAAGTGGTGTCAGCAAGAGGCATAGATCCTCATGAGCCCCCGCGACTGCGGGGGCTCATGAGGATCTATGCCTCTTGCAGTGGCGGGGTTCACATTTCCTGGGCACTGGCGGAACAGGTTATAGAAAGACAATAATACTAACCTAATCTGCGGGTTGCGCGCTATAAAATATTCAATATTAATTATTCTTATTCTTATAGGTATTCTTATTCTTATTCGTCCTATTCTTATTGTGATCTTATTCTTATCATTCTTGGTCTTAGTATTAATCTTATTCCTATTCTTATTTTGTATTCTTGTCATAAAGATCTCAGGTACGAATCCAGGTCGCGGTCAGGCCTCCATCGTCTTTGAAATCACCCTCGTGGTGGACACTAGTAGACGTTAAACCCAAAACGTATAACCCTTTGGGTGTCGGTAGCGGTTTTAGTCGCGACTATGATTCCTGCAGGAAGCATCGCGACTAAAACCGCTACCGACACCCAAAGGGTTAACTTATTTTTGTTTTTAATTTTTGTCCCTATATTATTTATTCTTATTCTACTGTTTTTCTGATTGTTATGTCATTTTTATATCAGAATCTGACTAAAGAAAAATAATCTGTTCCCGACACAGGGATCGTCTCGCTTGTTTGCCGCAATCATTGATCAGTTCATCTATAGAGGCTTTGGGTTTTTAAAAGCTCGTGTGGGCTGTAGGCGGTTGTGGGAACGGTGACCTGTGCAGGGTGGTGTGTGTGTGGGGTTGATAGAGATCGGGAGGAGATTGGGGGTGGGTGGGGGCGATGCAGTGGGCGGAGAGATCCAGTGAAATGTAACAGGGGTCCTATTCCGACTCAAACAGAAAATTACATGTTGCAAAGTGTTGTTTCTGTCGACAAAGTTTAACAGGCTTGTCTGAAGGGAAACACTGAGCAGGCATAAATTATATGGTCTTCTAATCAAACCACAGACTGAATCCTCATTCTACTGACGTAAATGAACCTGGACTGTGACAGCAAGAGGCATAGATCCTCATGAGCCGCTGCGGCCGCGGCGGCTCATGAGGATCTATGCCTATTGCAAAGAGGAGGATTGTTGAGATACGCACGTAAAGTCGTCGAATTTAACACGGAACACGAGACTTCGTCAATCCGGTGATGATAATGTAGCTGACCTCCACCAGCCAATAGTTACAGCTTTTCATGTGCCCCTGCAGCTGCAGGGACACATGAGAGTCTGTGCCTCCTGCAGCCGCAAAGTGTTGACTAGAGACTTTACCAAACACATCTCTGCCGGTAGACTGTGAAATGTCTAATTTGACTTGTAACTTAGCGCCTGAAATGCGTGAAACTGGATAGGAAAACTTCGGCCTGGCCTAAATAAACCTAAGACTTGAAAGCGTAACACCTCGTCTACCTCTAAAGGGGCGGTCGGTCTGGGTCTGAACGTGTCCTTAACACAATATTTCACATTAAATTGAATTTACATCTTCGCCGTTTTGGACGTGTTCAGTCAAACAACAATTGGCGATCCCGTCATTGACCAACCTACTGTGCGGTTCAACAGTGGGACTCAGACCTCAGTTGCAGGGAACTTTTCCAATCCAGTCAGTAACTGCCAACCAAACTGCCCCTCTGCATTGCAGCGAGAGTTTTGCGTGGGGCTAAAAAAAAAAAACCACAAAACGAAGCAGTTGGAACTATGGCAGGCAGGTACTGGCTATTTAAATTACGTGCAACTGGACCCTTTTTCTCTTTTTTTGCCAAACCAAAAAAGTGACTGCGCGGGCGTGTAAAATGCAAGGAAAAAGACTCAACAAATAAAGAAACATGCTTAAAAAGGAACAATTACAAAACAATCTATTACATTTTCGGCTTAACTCATTCTGCCCGCGACACAACACAGCAAGATATAACTCGACCATGATAGTTCAAGGGTGGTGGCAGAATAGCTCGACGCCTATAGGCGACATGCTATTCTGTCACCACCCTTGAACTATCATGGTCGATCTGTGTCCTGAATTGTAATGCAGTCCTCAGAGGTTAACTTCAAAAGGGTGGGTATTTCGTACTTGGGGCATTTTGAGTTAAAAACCTCTTTTCAAATTAATGGACACACAGACAAGCTCACAATGCACTAATTACCTTTCTTAGCAGGCGAGATACTTTCTGGCCTGCTGAGAAAGATACGTTGTGCATTTCACGCTTGTGTGCATGTGTCCATTTTGATGAAATGTTCTTAATTTAACCCTTTCAGTGCCCTTTCCCAGCTCCCTCCCTCCCTCCACCTTCAACTCGACAGCACCCCCATCTCCCGCTCTGATTCGGCCAAAAACCTCGGCGTTATCCTCGATACCTCTCTTTCCATGACCAGCTTTGTTTCCGCCACGGCCCAGGCATGCTACTTCCACCTCCGCCGCATCGGTCAGATCAGAAAATACCTCACTACCGAAGCTGCCACCAAACTTGCTGTCTCTCTCATCCTATCTCGCATCGACTACTGCAACTCTCACCTTTCCGGCCTCCCTCACTCCACCACTTTCACTCTCCAGCGCGTCCAGAACAATGCTGCCCGCCTCGTCCTCAGAAAGAAAAACTCCGACCACATCACTCCCTTGCTCAAACTCCTTCACTGGCTTCCCATCCCCCCAACGCATCCAATACAAGATTCTGTCTCTCTGCTACGAATCCCTGAACAACTGCGCTCCCGCCTATCTCTCAAACTTACTTCACCCCTACACTCCTCCCCGCTCCGCCTCCGACCCTCTCCGCCTCCACATCCCCCGCACCAAACTCAGCACTTTCGGCCCCCGCTCCTTCTCAGTATACGGTCCATCCATCTGGAACACTCTCCCACTCTCTCTCCGTCAGAAACACTTTCTCTACTCCTTCGAGTCCGCCCTCAAAACTCACCTCCTTCAACAGCTCTAGCACTATACCACCACACTCCCCACCCTAAGCAGACTGTCGTAATGTATTTCACTATTTGTGGTTCGTGAGTCGTTGTCTAAAGCGTGCGCATGCGTGCGCGAGTTGTGAGTGCGCGCTTAGAGTTATAATTATTTTAAGATAAGCGCATTATAAATACCGTAATTATTATTATTATTATGAAATATAAACAGCACCCAACTGCAAGAGGCTGAAATCCTCATGACCCCCCGCAGTTGCGGGGGCTCATGAGGATCTGTGCCTCCTGCTGGCACCACTTTTGAGTCCATGTTCCTTGGAAAGCTAAAGCTTTTTGGTGTTGAATTAACGAAGATAGAAGAAACCAGTCAGTGTCAGCTGCCACTGAATGGGTAAAAAGAAAAAAAAGAAAAAACAACAACTGTGTTGCAATGGTCAGTTGTATGGCAATTACAACGCAGTTTATTAAGTTAATATGTTGTAATTGTCATTTCTAAGCGTGTGTCTTACTGTTTTGTGTTGATTGTCTCCGAGATTTAAAAAAAATTTTTTTAGCCTTATCTCGTAACCTTAAACGCCCACGCTGACGTTTTAAGTTCAGTTTCGCTTGTTTTAATCAAGTTGTTCCAGCAAGTCAGCAAGTGTGGCATTCCTAACAAACTTTACCTGCTGCAGGTCTGAACATGTATTCAATATTTAACCCGTTCAGTGCCGAGAAAATTTGAACACACCCAACTGCAAGAGGTATAGATCCTCATGAGCCCCCGCAGTTGCGGGGACTCATGAGGATCTATGCCTCTTGCCGACACCGCTTTGAATCCACGTTCCTAGGACAGCTAGGTCTAGTTGATATTGAATTGACGAAGACTGCAGATGGCGAAGCACAGGTTCCGTCAGCGGGCAGTGAACGGGTTAACACATTCTGCTCCAGGACCGAAATCCGCAAATTTTGAAGTCGCCCCCTGAAGACTGTAATACACTTCTGGAAACAGATCTAGCGTGATAGTTCAAGGGTTGTGCCAGGATAGCTTGGCGCCTATGGGCGCCAAGCTATTCTGGCACAGCCCTTCAGCTATCACGCTCGAGCCATGTCTTGCCGTGGCGTGTCGGAGTTGAATGAGTTAAGACACAGTCTAAAAATTGATGGTCTCTAACTCACAAGTCGGTGGATGATTGCCTACACCGCAAACTGCAAGATGAACACTGATTCAGTACCAAAATAACGCGATCACAAACATAACGCGATCTTGAACAGATGACTTCCGAGCACCGCTTTGACTCATTCGAGACGCGCTGCATTCGAATACGCGGCATGATGCCGCGTATTCGAATGCGGCACGTCTCGAATGTGTTAGTATACACCGGTCCTGGGAGTGGGATGAATTAAGCTTTGAATGTCGTCATTTCTGATGTGTCGTCATTTCCTGAACTGACTTGGATCTAGATGTGCATGTTCAGTAAATTCCACATTCACTGTATCGAATAAGGTTACCAGAAGCCATACCCATTCATACTCAAAAAAAAAAACTGGATGTCGAAATAAATATTTCAAGAGGAAATTGGGACAATTCCTGAAATCTGGAGGCACAGATTTAAATGAACGCCTGCAAATCGCAGGGTTTGCAACTAGTAGTTGGCTGTCTGGTGGTCCGTCGTAAAACAGACTTCCCTACACCTCGGAACACGATTCTTATAAGTACACAATTTCTGTCGAGATTTTATCATTTGCTTAATCTAATAATTTTCTTTTCAGAAGTTCAGACTCTAGTGTAGTCTCGAGTTAAGGCCGCAGGACCTTTTCCCAATTCATAGTATCTAAATCGAATCTGACTAGTCTGCCTCCTCACCACCGTTGACATCAAAACCGTTTCATTGCCGAGGCAAGCCATGTTTCAGTCCTCGGCTTATTCTAAAGAATTTCTCGTAAATGTAGTTTAAGGCTATCGGGCCGACGGCGGTCTTTGTTGGCCCGCGTACAGCGCAGCTGTGCGCTGGCCAGCTCCGACCGACGTCGGCACGACAACCTTTTTGTGCAATGACTGAATTCGTCTAAAGGTTCATACATAGAAAATTAAACACGCTTAAAAAGTACAATTACAACACAGTTTATTAATTTGGTTGGTTGGTTGGTTGGTTGGTTTGGTTTGGTTTGGTTTGGTTTGGTTTGGTTTGGTTGGTTTGTTGGTTTGTTGGTTCTTTGGTTTAACGTCCACGGCACCGAAGTAATAATGGACTGCCCTGTTGGGCGGGTTATGGAGCACAGAGACAGGGACAGGAATTGCCTAACCATACGACCTGAACACTGATCAATTCAGGCGCACTGCAGCTGTGCCACATTGATTTACCAAAGGACCTTTCAACGGTCTATATAGATTTCCTCCGAAATAAATGTCACACCCTTGGCAGTCACAATATTTGGGATTTCGTATTCAACATACATAGCCCAAGGTGCGAGTATTGTGCTTAGCCCCTTCACTACCAGTGGACGTACATTGTGTTTTTGAAGTCGTTGTCAACTGAACATCAAAGATTCCCAGCCGTCCTGAAAGAACATGGATGCAAAGTGCTTTCCGCAAGAGGCATAGATCCTCATGAGCCCCCGCAACTGCGGGGGCTCATGAGGATCTATACCTTTTGCAGTTTTGCAGTGTTCAGTTTTTCTTGGCAGTCAAGGGGTTAAAGTATTAAAAAATATGAAACTTTGTTTAACTCACAAAATAAACTTCGAGCACATTTTTTATCATTTATATGAACGTGTTTGATACTTCTTATGTATTTCATGCTCAGGTCTCATTTCCATCGTGGCGCTCTCCATGACGACCACAGGCTGAACAGGGTAGAGACAAGTGTTTTCACGATGGACATCAGTGTACAGAGTTCTAACAGTTTTCAGTACATCTTCCAGTGAGGAACCGTTCATCAGTGCTATTCGCACAAAAATCTGCGAGTTCTGATATGCCATTTTCTAAGATGAAATACATTAAATGCAAATATTTGTAATCCAGACCAGTTTGAAAAAAATACTTTGATAAAAAGGTTAAATGTATTATCTTGCTTTGTGATTGGCCTTTCTAAGCGTGCTTCTTTTTTTGTTTGGGGTTTTCTTATCCTGGGTAAGTTTTAGTCACTGTCGAGGACATTTTAATCAGTATTTGCGAGACGCCGAAGCATAATTTTATACCTAAGGGCTCGAGGCCATTTCTCAGTCGGAAAAAGCCATTAGACGTTCAGTTTAACCTATTAACTGCTACTGACGATACCGTTCGGCGGAAAAGACGCGTAGTTACGCGTCTTTTCCGCCGAAAGGTATCGTCAGTACCAGTCCAGGTGTTAACGGGACATGATTAAAATCGACATATCCTAAACACAGTCTGCCATGTACAGACATATCAGACTCCGGTATCAATGTCAGATGATTGTCATCAGCTTGTCATTTCAGCTGAAACTGCGTTGGTTTTTTTTGTTTGTTTGTTTGTTTTTTGTTTGTTTTTTGCTTATTCACACCTGCGACTTTGTGTGTGTGTGTGTGTGTGTGTGTGTGTGTGTGTGTGCGCGCGTGCGTGCGTGCGTGCGTGCGTGCGTGTGTGTGTGAGAAACCGCTGAAGGTAATTTTCTGAAAATTTAAAAAATCAGACCAAGTGATTTCCAGTGATGAATTCTAGAAACACACACACACACACACACACACACACACACACACACACACACACACACACACACACACACACACACACACACACACACATGTTTACAAGCACTGCCACCGAAGTCCACTTCTGTGTGATACCTATGCGTGTTGTGTCCATGTAGATTGCGATTCTGGACATTGCGGCTGGCATCTTGACCCTTGAACTCAGGTCAGGACAGGAAGAACGCTACCCAACTGCAAGAGACATAAACCCTCATGAGCCCCCGCAGTCGCGGGGGCTGAGTGGATTTATGTCTCTTGTTAGTACTGTGTTATTTGTGCCTAACTGTGTCCCATTGACGTCTATGTTCTTCACGCGAATGGCGGTCAGTGTAGTGCAGTCGTTTCTGACGCGGCGATACGGGTGATCATTGATTGGCAGCGCCCAAAGGGTAAGGTCCAAATCATTTATCGTCAGGTATCTCAACGTTTCTAATCTTTAATTTGCATGTATGTGTGATGGCCTGTGATTTTGAACCTCACGGCTTACAGTCATAAGGTCCAAAATCACAGACCAGCCCGTATCTCATCAGTCGTGAGGCTCGCACACGCAGGCTATGACTGATAGCTTAAAGTAACTTTAAGCATAGATCTGAAGACATATTTCAGCACCATTTGTGTTTGTTATGCCTTGCCGACACACCTAAAGAACAGCAGTTTGGACACGCAGCAAACGCACACACGTAATCGCACGTATTTATTATGCGCAGGCGTTAGTGTTTCGTAACCCTCTGTTACAGAAGTGTATCTTTGAAAAGTTCCTGCGGTAGTGGGCCTTTAATATGAAATCCAGACCAAGGAGACGACTGCAAAGCATGGAACACGCACAGAGCATACCAACGAAGAAAAAAAGCACGCTTAGAAAAGACAACTACAACACAACTTTCTTCAGCTTTCTTGTAATTTTCCCGTTCTAAGCGTGTTTCTTTCTTCGTTGACGGACACTTCTTATGGCTCAATGTAGATCCGTGTCAGTTCCTCTCAAAAAGTGAGACTGATTTGCCTGTATTATGCTCCTGTATCACCTTACTACAGATTTGATTAAGTTTAAATTAGATTCCGACTTGGGTGGTGCGGCTTTACAAGATCGCATCAAAAACGGTTTGCCATCTGGTGAAAACGGGGGGAAAATGTCTAACTTGTGTACACAGTCACAGACGTCAGCAAGAAAGACAGATGGGCACACAGACAAGCAACCGAAATGGAATTAACCCCTTTCCTCCTGAGAGAATCTGGACGCCATCCAACTGCAAGAGGTATAGATCCTCATGAGCCCCCGCAATTGCGGGGGCTCATGAGGATCTATACCTCTTGCTGAGACCGATTTGTGTCCATGTCCCTTGGGCGCTTTGTGGCTTTTGGTCGTCGAGTGAACACAGGTTTCGGAAACAAAAATATGCGTCCATTGGCAGGGAAGGGGTTAAAAGACGCCCTAGCTCGAAAGCGCCTTTGCAGAGTTTTTTCTTTTTTTTAAATCAGAGAATTGGAATGCATTTTTTTTTTCTTAGATTAATACATGGTATTTTGTGACCGGTTCAGTCAAAAGTCATATGGTGATCGCAAGAAAAATTGCAACTAACACTTTTGTACTTTGGAGAAAAACTCAAAATATGTCTACAGTTTGGTCAGAATATGCGAATTAGGCGTTTATGAGGATTTTTTTTTTTCTGTTGAGGTACGAAGAATTTGCAGGGGCACATACGGGTCTGCGACTCTTGCTGACCCCACTTTGTGTGCACGTTCCTCAAGAGGATTAACTCATTCTACCCCAGACACACCCCAGCAAGATAAGGATCGACCATGATAGTTCAAGGGTGATGCCAGAATAGCTTGGCGCCTATGGGCGCCAAGCTATTCTGGCATCACCCTTGAACTATCATGGTCGATCTGTGTCCTGCACTGCAATGCAGTCTTCAGAAGACGACGGCAAAATTTGGGGATTTCGGTGTTGGGGTAGAATGAGTTTAAGTGAGAGGTTTCGGAAAGACAGTCTGCGACCAAGCGCAGGTAAATTACGGCTGACCTGATTGTCTTGTGTTGTGTTTACACTTTTAAACAAGACTGACAGGAAATCAACCCTTGGGTCGAGTCCCAGAGCACATATCTTGACAAATACGTCAACTCATTGTTACCCGGGCCCACTGCGTTTTCTCATGAAAAGTCTTCGCACGTGTCATTGCTAATGACAGTTGACAAATGTTTCGGAGCCTTTCACCTGCGTGCGGCGTATCTGTGCATGACTCGCGGATTCCGGAGCCGTTTGCAAGAGGCATAGATTCTCATGAGCCCTCTCATGCCGCCATCTGCAAGATGCATAGATTCTTATGAGCTCCTGCTTCGCTGGTCACAACGTGTCATCCGGAAATGTTAATTTTACGTCTCTGCGCCTTGAATGTTGGAGGATTTCTGCGGGTTGAGCCGGCGCGAGACTTTATTAGCATTCTCTTGGACAAGTACAGGAGCACATCGTTACTCATCCCTGTCCATCGCAAACCCCTCCCCTCCCCCCTCCCCAACTCAGCCCCCTCCCCCCTTTCTCCCACTCCAGCCCAATATTGCCCCACTAGCTTCTAACGTGGTCACTGGTAAACGTGCAGTCGTCTGACTGACTGAAAGCCGTGCAGCACATACGAAAGGAGTCCACAAATGAAAGCAGCCCACAAATCAAGTTCACGCGATGGAATGGAAATGTTAGATGGTGTAGAAAATGAATTCGGCTACGATTTATGTCTTGTACTCGACCTTTTCCAATTTCATGTAATTATTGATACCCCCCCCCCCCCCCACACACACACACACACACACACACACACACACACCTCCCGCGCTCCCCAAATAAAAACTAAATAAATAAACACGAAATGACCTCCATCCATCCATCCATCCATTAATGCAATCCAATCGTCCATCCATCCATCCATCCATTAATGTAATCCATCCGTCCGTCCGCCCGCCCGCCCGCCCGCCCGCCAGCCAGCCCGCCCGCCCGCCAGCCCGCCAGCCAGTCAGTCAGTCAGTCAGTCGTTTTGTCCGTGCAATTTCGAAACAGGTCTTTGTATGTGTCGGTTGACTTGCAGTTTATACGCTTGGCGGTCACTCGTATTAATTCATATAATCTGTGCCAGGGACTGTCCTTGGGCACAACGCGAGTCTTCCGCTTCCGCCGACCCTTCAGGTCCGCAGATTCTGGTCACGTCGATTCTGATTGGTTCCCTGCTTCTGGCTTTGAAAAACATTATTGTCCCTACTTGGTGTTTCGTAAGGCAGCGTTTCCGGCCGTACTTGTACACTTACTGTGAGGCGATTTTATTTTAAATTTAACCCATGCACACTTGACACTCTACAACAGAATGTGGCATCGACCATTATAGTTCAACGGCGGTGCCAGAAAAGCTTGGCGCCTCTAGGCGTCAAGCTATTCTGGCACCACCCTTCAACTGCCATGGTCCATCTGTCACTAAACTGTAATGTTTTATCTAGAGGGCAGCTAAACAAAATTGGGATTGCGACCTTGTGGCACAATGTGTTAAATGTTTTCATATTAAGATAAGACGTGTATTGTGAATAAATGTTCAGTGTAAAAGTCTACATTATAACTGCTTCTAAAAAAGTAATATTTTGAAGATCAACCATTTTCAGCGTTTATGATTTTAAAAAAAATCAAACTGTTGTTCGCCATTTTAAAGCTTTAGAAAAAAAGAAAAAAAAAACACGTTTTAAGCGATTGTAATCCTCAAGAAAATCAAACCATTGTAAGCGACTTAATTGAAATGAAAAAAAAATCCAGCCATTTCAAATTAAAATCGTCTGGAAGCGCCAGTTGTCCTAGCACAATCGTTGACCTATCACGGTCGAGCCATCTTTTGTTGGACTGTATGGTTGGAATAACACTGTTTCAGTGAGTTATAAAATAAAATAGTACGGACACAAAGAGCTATCAGGGTAAATCCATCATTACAGTTATCGCAGTAAAAGTGGACAGACATCGTCTCAGCAGACACAGGGGTTAACAAGCACAGGTCCAGGAATCACACACGAATTAAGTCACCTGATGGCGGATTTTCTAAAGAGTCGGCGTCAGGGGGCGTAACTCGTGTATGATTCCAGGACCGGATGTGTCGCTGTTAGGGGACGTAACTCGTGTAGGTTTTCTGGGCTAGAGGTGTAGCTGTCATGGGACGTAACTCGTGTAGGATTCACTGTACCAGAAATGCCATTGTAAGGGGACGTAACTCGTGTTGGAGTTCTGCCTCTGTCAGGTGAAGTTACTGGTGTAGTTTTCCAGGACCAGAGGATTCGCCGACAGTGTACATAATTCGTTAGGATTCCTTGATCAGGTCAAGGCGCGCAACTCGTGTATCCCAGAGGAGCCGACGTCACGGGACGTAACTCGAGATTGTGTATGATTCCAGGACCAGAGGTGCCGTCACCAGGGGACCTAACTCTTCTCAGATTCATGGACTAGGGATATGTGCCGTCGTCAGTGCTCGTAACTTCGGGATTCCCGCTGAACTGGAAGAGCCACCGTCAGGGGACGTAACTCGTGGATTATCCCTGGAAGGAAGCGCAGCCGTCAGGGGACGTAACTCATGGATAATCCCTGGGCAGGAAGAGCCACCGTCAAGGAACGTACCTCGAGTAGGATTCCTAGACCTGTGGGTTTATTGAAAGTGTCTGGACAGCAGAAGTCGATTGCACCTGATTTAGTCACTGTGTGCTTAGCCGGTTAGAAGTCAGAGGATTACAAAAGTTTGTTGCGCCAAACTTAATTACCTCTTGAAGAGACCCTCGAGGGATCTCGATTGAAGGAGGGGGGGGGGGGTTGGGCGGGGGAGGTTGGGAGGGGGGGGGGGTGGCTGCCAGTCGCTATTCAGACTTTTGCTTGTTTTGAAGAGGATGTTGCGGGGGGGGGGGGTAGGGAGAGAGAGAGAGAGAGAGAGAGAGAGAGAGAGAGAGAGAGAGAGAGAGAGAGAGAGAGAGAGAGAGAGGTTTTCCGCCAGAGGTTTTCCTATTTTGAGGAGGATTTGTGTTTGATGGGGTGGGGGGGAGGGGGGGGGGAGGAGGAGGCTGTCCTTTACTCAGACATTCGTTTGTTGTGAGGAGGACGGGGAGACAAACAATGCAGGCGACTGAAGAAAGTTTTTTTTTATCCCCACAGGCGTTGGTTGAGTAACGCTTTTTCACGATATGTATCAATGTACACTATTTATCTCTGTTCACTGACGCCTTCACGGCCAGGAGACGAACGCCTGTGTTTTTGGAATCATTGTAAATTCAACGCCCAAGATCTCCAGCAGTCATAAAAACATGGATATAAAGTGGTTTCAGCAAGCGGCATAGATCCTCATGAGCCCCCGCAATAGTGGGGGCTCATGAGGATCTATACCTCTTGCAGCTTGGTGATGACAAGATTTTATCGGCAGTGAACGGGGTGATACCAGAAGAGAACAACACATAACGCTGATAATGTGATATTCACCGTGAAAACGCGCTTTTCGACCAGCGATTTTGTTTCTGACAACAATGCCATAGGAGGATGTATAACTTGACTCAGCCAGGCCCTAACTCCGTTTCGGCATTGTCCTTAGCCTATTGAACACCATGGCCTGTTTTTTTTGTTGTTGTTGTTGTTTTCAAATTTTGAATGTATGACCTAAAGACTATATGTACCAGCTGCAGGAGTTTTCTTGACCATGATAATTCAAGGTTAGGGCCAGATGAGCTTGGCGCCTTCAGGCGCCAAGTTCATCTGGTACTAACCTTGAATCTGGCACTAACCCTGAAGGCGCCAAGCTCCTCTGGCGCAACCCTTAAATTATCACGGTCAATCCATTTCCTGGTGTAGGGCGTTGGGGCTAAAAGGGTTGGGGCACGAGTATTGCGCCCTATACTCCCTATTCCCAAGGCAGTCATGCATAGTCCTGACTGGAGATTTCCAAACCAAAGTGTCATGATTTCCTTGTGCCGAACACAGGCAACGGAAAGGAATAAAACCTTTGCTCAGGGGGGAAATTGCAGCAGTTCAGTTTTTTTTCAAGATGGGGTCTCGGTGCCCCACCCCACCCAGCAGAAGTAATACTGACATCTCTTCCCCATCCCCAACACTCCTCAGTAGCCAACTCTCCCCCACCACACACACACGCACGCACACGCACACACGCACGCACGCACGCACGCATGCATACCCATCATGTCTCATCCTTTTTGCTTTTTTTTATTTACGGTGGACATTTACTACCTTTGAAAATATTTTCTACACCAGTGCGCTGCACAATACCGGCAATTGCCAAAACACACTTTTCTCCGAGAAGAATTTCTTTTCAATTCCGCACCGCAGACACGTAGCAACTCAGATTTTTTTTTTCAACTGCCAACAGAGGATCAGAAGCAATATTTCTAAATTGTCAGAGTCGATCCATCTTCCGCTAACACAGCTTAATAGCAAAATGGATCACCAGACGAGATACTGTAGATCTAAATGTCGATAAGTTTTCCTGTGATAATTATGGCAAAAGCTAGTATGTCCATTTTTAAGAAAAGCGAGATTTTCTTTGTTGTAGAACGGATATCTTGCTTTTCTGAACATCGGACATTCTGGCTTTGGCCATATAACCGGAGCGTTCCACAGCAATACAGCACGTGATGCAGTGTCCGTAAT
>BTPG01000003.1:139427711-139567711 GCA_036245525.1 Semisulcospira habei
TTGATTGAGGGCAGTTTGGCACGAATGTAGAGGTCGAAATCCTGATTGTGCTGCAGTTATCAGATGGTTTTGCTCCAGAAAGTTTAGAAGATGAGTATGGATATGTTTCTCGAGCGGTTTTGAAATAGAGGATAATATGGAAATGGGTCTGTACTTGTTTAGGTTGCATAAATCTTTGCTTTTAGGAAGAGGAATTACCTTCGCTTTTTTTTAGCTCGTCAGGAAAAACGTTATGTCTGATCGATAAATTATAAATAAAGGTCAGGGATTAGACGACATAGGGCAGAGATAGTTTTAAAATTTGACTATTAATACCATCTGGACCGCAAGACGATTTGTTCTTTAAACTGGAAATAGATTTGCGTACATCTAGGACAGTCATAAGCGGTACTAAAAATTGGCCGCATGCTCTCTGTTGACTATGGTGACGTAGTTGATGAGAGCAAGTGTAGTTTACAGGGTTAGGTGTATTTGACTTCGCCAGAGTTTGAGCAACAGTTATGAAGTGAGCGTTGAACGCATCAGCAGTAAGATCGGGCGGAATATTAGGCGATCGTTTACTGTCACCTTTGGTGAAATTGTTTATTACTTGCCAGACTGAACGGATGTCTTTGCAGTCGGCAATATCTTGTTCTGCATTTTGCCTCTATGCTTTACGAACTAGAGATTTGACATGGTTTCGCTGCTTCTTGTATTCAGTAAATTTCTTATCTCGTTTTAATTCATCTCTTACTTCCATTGCTTGTTTTATCTCACCAGAGAGCCATTTTGGCATAACAGGATATTTGACGCGCTTGATGCGCTTAGGCGCGTGTCTATCCATAACGGCGAGAAACAGCTCGTACCAGCGTGACAGGGCATCGTTAGGGTTTTTGCAGTTTTGTATATCATAAAATGGTACTAAAGATAGGTCATATAAGAAAGCAGTTTGGTCGAATTTTTTAAAACATCTATACATTATGGTAGTGTGTCCTTTGATTGACTGTTTAGCTAACCTAACAGACAACGTAAAACAAACAGGAAAGTGATCACTAATGGAAATATTAGGTACGCTAACATTTTTTACAAAGCTGACATTTGTGGTATATACATGGTCTATCAGCGTTGAAGATGAGAAAGTAACTCTAGTAGGTAGTCACCTACAGTCGACAAGCTTTTTCAACCCTAAAAAATTCAACATGGATCTCACCGAAGTGTGTCCTTGCTTTTGCAAGTCTATGTTGAAGTCTCCCAAAATATGTACATCTGACTTTTGGACTCCTGAACCACATCCATCATTAATACAAACTCGTCCTGCCAGGAGGCTGAGGCCGCTGGGTTTCTGTATACAAAACCTATCAGAACAGGCGAGGACTTGGTCGTTTTAACTTCTAACCACAAGCACTCTATATTAGGGGATTTTAAATCACAACGCCTCTTTACATAGTTGTTGATGGAATTGTGTACGTACACTGCTAGGCCAGTATGGCCGGGGGCAGATGCATCTCGCCTGAGAATGGAGTAATTGTATATAGCTTTGGCATGGTCACTAATGTTAGCTGTTAGACGAGATTCCGTAAATCCAAAAATGTAAAATGGTGAAGACTGGTTTAGGAGAATAGTTATATCTGGTATTTTGTGACAAAGGTGATACACATTAAGATGACCGATATTTAAAAAATGAATGCTGTTGCCACCTGTTGACATATTAAAAGGGAACGTATAGATAGTCAGGCAGAACAAAGCAAAAAGAATAATAACAACAGAGAGAGAGAGAGAGAGAGAGAGAGAGAGAGAGAGAGAGAGAGAGAGGAGAGAGAGAGAGAGAGAGAGAGAGAGAGATGAGATGAAACGTTTATGACAGATAAAGAGAGAGAGACAGAGAGACAGAGACAGAGAGACAGAGAGACAGAAAGACAGAGACAGAGAGACAGAGAGAGAATGAGAGAGAGAGAGAGAGAGAGAGAGAGAGAGAGAGAGAGAGAGAGAGAGAGAGAGAGAGAGAGAGAGAGAATTACGTCATATTTAGAGTATTATGTCAATGTATGCGTGGTGACGGAGTTGCCTCTTTTGCGTCACCGCCACTGTCTGACTTTCTATAAAAGTCAAGAGTTTATTTTTTGGACTGTTTTAATTATTTTCTGAAAAGAATTAATTTTTGAAGAAGTTGAACAGATACAAAGCTGACTAACGAACTCATCCAATGTCTGTCCCCAAACTAGCTATATCCAAAATTTCAAGTAAATATGACAAAAATTACGGACTCTAATCTGGGTCAACCGACTTCCTATAAACGGTTGTTTATGTCTTCAATGAGACATTCAATTACAATTTGCTCGGATGCTCTCCTTCAAATAATATGAATAAGTCTAAATGTTTCTAAAAGATAAACGCATCTGAGCTCCACACAATACGGTTGACTTTGGGATGAAATCCTCATCTTGTTGGTTTCATTATTCAAAATCGCGTTAAATTTTTGGTGCGCCATTTTCCTACTGTTCCGTTCTTGTCATGACTCATGTCAAGTTAGTTTAATAGTTGTCCTTTTTTGTCTGTTCCATAGCCGTTCTCGAACATACCAACACTCGAAAAACAAGTTAGCAGAGGATTTAAAGAAGATATATGTTGCACCAAATACCTTCTCTAATCCTTTCTAGTGTCACGTCAATATTGAATCAGGGCTATGCCGAGACCCTATCTTCAAATCTCCCACACATTTCGCTGTCTAGAGACTGTAGTATTTTGCGCACTGCATTAGTAGGTCTGGGGTTTTTTTTTTCACTCTCGCGGGATCAGAACGGGTCACGTCTCGCACTGAAATGAACCCAACTTGTTCCCTCCGTTCGTCACAGGTTGAACTTGCACACTGCTGGGCAACGACTTTTAGCTGGAGTTTGCTGACGCTTAGAAACGTCTCAGTAGCGGCCGATGGTACGATAAAATAGAGCTCTTGCATTTGAGTGTTATTCGATTTGTGTTGACCCCTTGACTGTCGAGAACATAGTTAATTTAACACGACCCAACTACAAGAGGCATAGATCCTCATGAGCCCCCGCAGTTGCGGGGGCTCATGATAATCTATGCCTCTTGCCGACATCGCTTTGACTCTGTGTTCCTGGGACCGGCTGAGGTTCTTTGGCGTTGAATTTACAAAGAGTCAACTGGTAGATGAGTGGTTAACCACTGCAAAATTTTTCCCATACTGAAAAAAATGCAAAATACAATGCTAACTTTTCTGGTATCAACCAGTGCATTAGCTTCCCACAAACGTGACGCTGTATTGTTAAAATCCAAACCAAAAAGGTGACTGCCAGGCGTGTAAAATGCAGAGAAGAACCCAACGGAGAAAGAAACACGCCTTGGAAAGACAGTTACAACACAATTTATTAATATTTGGTGTAAATACCCTTTTTCTCAAAATAGACAAACAACTAGTATAGAATTCAGTCGCTGTTGTTAGCTTCGTCTTTCATCGACATTCATGGTGTAGTGCAAAAAAAAAGTGTTCATGCAGTTAATGAAAAGTGTTCATGCAGTTAATGAGCATCCAAACGGGAGCAAAATAGAAAGAGCAAAGCAAAAATTGAATCTACTCGTGTTTTATTTTCTGGTAAACAACTCGATCATATCAGTTAAGCTCTATTTCATTTGACCCTGTCCAGTTAACACATCCGCAGCGCGCTGTATCATCGCTACGTTGATCCACATGTCAAAATCCTTGTTGTCCTCGGAGGACCTCACTGAAACGATTCATTCGCGATCGACTATGATAGTTCAAGCCGAGGGTGGTGCCAGAGTAACTCGGTGAATGGAGGCACAAAGATGTTCTGGAACTTGCGAGCAAGAAGCGTATATCATTGCCGGATATATTTATTTACTTGCTATGCCGACTGAGCGAGATGGATGAAACCCGCAATGGTCGACCTACTTCTGATCTAGGGATAACCTCTATTGCCCATCGTTATCACCTAAAAAGTTCTTCTTTTTAAACACCGGCTTTAGGGTTGCAACCTTCGTAGTTTCAAAACTTGGAATGGTTAGCACGTATAATTTGTCGTCTTCCCTCAAACACAAAGTCCACACGTTCTTTCAGTTCGCGGCAAACACCCGTCGACAGTCTCAATTCTCCAGAAGGACACTCCCTGGTTCCCAGTTAAAGCTGCCAAAAAAAATTCAATCTCCTCAAGCCAAGTCGTATACATCTTACTCCCAAAATAACACCATCAGCGGAGGACAGCAGCCGCAATCGCTCTTGACCTATTCGGCAAGAGGCATAGATTCTCATGACCCCCCGAGACAGCAGGGACTCATGAGAATCTATGCCTTTTGCCATAGGATAGGGTCTTAGCGAGGTACCTTTTTTGGGAGGACACATGTGGGCCAATTCCCTCTCCGGACTCCGTCACTCCTCCAGACAAACGCTTCACAATCTGGCAGTCGTCCGCTGTGCGTACGGGCCAGCTTAACTTCGTATAGCGATACAAGGGATCCAGAAAGTCAGACTTGCGCTATGATTGGCGGTCGCGTTAAATGCGGTCAATGTTAAACTTACTTAAGCGTATGAAGAAAACACACGCACACAGTAAGCAAAACGTCCTCTGGTCGACTCCACCCTTAGTTGGCCCGCGCGCTGCTAAAACCGGCCAGAGGACGTTTTGCTCATTGGGCGGGAGCGACAGACTGATTGACCTGACCGCGTTATGTCCGATTTTGCGGTATTTTGATACGCGTAATACTGCTGACATGCACTGCGCAGTAGTGGCTGGAGATAGATCGACTCACTTTCTTCGTTTTGTCGATTTCCGTTTATAATTATGTTCATGCGAATGCGATGCTGCCCTCTGCTGTTTCAGTCTCGGCCACATCGAGAGACTACAGCGGCTCCAGCGCTCGAGGACAGATTTCGGTTATCTAAGGATGAAGATGACATTATCCATTTTTTTAAAAAGGATCCTTTGAGGTCTAAGTCACAAGCCTGGAGACATATCCCGCCCTTGAACTGTCATAGTCGATACACATCCTGTCAGGCCTTAATGGCTTAAAGCATCCTTCCCGAACCAGTTTCAGGTGCAGAGACGAACGGTTCACGACTTACAAAATGTTCGCAGAAGGTTTTTCGTTTTCAGGGTTGCGAAAGATGATATGGAACGTGGGTAGTGCTTTATTAACACTAATCAAGCCCAACCTTTTGAACTTTTGGTAACTTTCAGATCCTACCCAGAATCTTCAAAGGTTTAAATTAACTGATCTAGTGAGCTGTTGGTGACACGCTAGTTAGTCTAGGTGCTATTTGTATTGTTTGGAAACAAGCTCAGTCTGACATTTTCCTGTCTCCGTCCGTGGATACAGACGGTGAGACATGAAACTGTGCTTCAAGCCCGTCACCGCCATCGTCTAGAATTAATTTCTCTAAAACCGTTACAGATTCACTGCCGGCCAACCTACTCTGCTTGAGAAAAAGTGATACTAAAATTACATATTGTCAAGAGGCACAGATCCTCATGAGACCCCGCGAATGCGGGGTCTCATGAGGATCTTTGCTTCTAGAAGTTGTAAGTTGCTTGTTTTCATTTATCCCTCAGAAGTGACGTGGTTAAGCCCCGATTTTTTGGTACAAGATGGCAGGAAGGCTTACATTTGACAGACAAGCAGAAGCTATCTAAAACCGACGTCCTTCATCGAATGGTTATATATATCAGTCACTTTCAAGCCTTGATCCGGCTTTTCCAATTCATTTCTTTTGCCTGCCAGTTTCGTCAACAAGAAGCATAGATTCTCATGAGCCCAAGCGACGGCTACAGAGGCATCCCTCTTGTCGTTTCAAATAATCGTCGCATTTCCAACATCAGACTGAGGATTTCGTTCGACGGACCGCAGAGGGGGGTGAGTGTTAGTTACTCTGAGATTAAATTTAGGAGACACGATTCGGCTACGCAGAGATGCAGTTAGGAGACAGACTGCCTGAGATGTCTGCATCTGGCATCATAAACTGCAGGTCCCGCTGACGCCTGCATCTGCAGACTTCGGGACGACTTTTACGCCTTCTCTGCTATGAAAAAGTCAGCACGATCCAGCTGCAAGAGGCATATTCTCATGAGCTCCCGCAGGAGCGGGGGCTCATGAGTATCTATGCCTCTTGCTGACACCACGTTGATGCCATGTTCCGTGGACATCGGAGGCTCTGAATTGGCATCGAAGTACGAGATTTAAAAAAAAATCAGAAACACAGTATGCAGGGAAGGGGTTGGTTATGATTTCAACGGGGGGGGGGGGGGGGGGGGGGTGGCTTACTGGTTTATGGCTCATGCCAGCCACATTTGCATCTGTGTTCTTCGGGCCGAAAGGAATGGTATTGGCACTAATACAAAGTGCCGGCGCCGATCAAATAGTGCTATCGAAACGAATTGCTAACGGTCGTGGTGCTCGGCTATCGACACGTAGTTTGGCTCATGATGTGTTAGCGATATGCTGCAAATATTATAGGACAACTTTTGTATTAACTTGCAGATCTAAACTGATATCGCTCTTGCCTCCCTCACTGTCAGTGGTAAACAAAAACTGTCTATGAAATCTGTGTTAAAAACCACGTCAAAGAGCACAGGCCATTCGTCCAAGGAATATGGTCACAATATAAGACCAGCAATAGGCCTAGATCCTCATGAGCCCCCGCAACTGCGGGGGCTCATGAGGATCTATGCCTCTTGCATTTAGATGTGACTCTTTTTCCTCGGCAGCGGAGCAGTTAATCTTACTTAAAACTGAAACTGTTCGCCCGTGTGTACCTACAGTCGTCAAAGTAATACATTCAAAGCAAGAAAGTAATAAAATTGCTTGCGGTTCAACTAACTGTACAAGAAAATCAGAGCGCATCCCAGCTCAGCGCGAGGCAGCGCCTCAGTTCCTCACTTGTCAGTGACGCCGGAATTGGTTGGAACATTGAAGAAATCGCTTCGTATGGTCCTAGGAAGTTCAAAATGCCTGCCTTTTTATGTTAGTTGTCTCTGTGCAAACGCGGCCGTACGAATTACGCAAGCAAAAAAATGTAATTTATTCTCACGAAGTGAAGTGTGTGTGCGCGCGCGCGTACACACACACACACACACACACACACACACACACACACACACACACACACACACAGTTGACACACACATACACATACACAAACACGCACGTAAAAAACGTACGCACGCACGCACGCACACACACACACGCACGCACGCACGCACGCACGCACGCACGCACGCACGCACACACACACACACACACACACACACACACACACTCATTCTCAGTTTCGCCGATTGTGCGCAGTTCGGGTGGGCGCCCATATTGTAACCCGTTTCGAGAGACATCCCAAAGCGGCCAGAGAGATTGAACCACAAGTCTGCGGTCCAAACGGCCATTGTAAGATCACAACTTTTAGGTTAACGACCGAGCTCATTCACACTTCACCAGACACACTCCTCAGTCAAATCTTCCGTCTACAAACGGCATAGAGATTCACGAGCCGATTGCAACCGCAGCCGTATAGACTAGCCGTCCTGCGAATGTACATCATCCGTTTTAATGAAGGTGGTCTTACGAGTACATGTTTATGAATGAGATAATGACTCTTTCGAGACGAGCCGCACACGGATTCATATGCAGCACGTCTCGAATGAGTTAAACAACTAACAAAAAACTTTGTCACTGCAAGTAGGACAATATCCGATTGATTCCATAGTCTGCATATTCGCTCTGATTTACCCCATTCAGGAGTGACGCACTACAGCAGGAGATGGGTCAATGATAATTCAAGGGTAGTGCCAGATTAGCTTGGCGCCTGTCGGCGCCAAGCTAATCTGGCACTGCCCTTGAATTATCATGGTCGATCCATCTCCTGCAACTGGTGCATAGTCATTAGATGACGCCTCCAAACTTTGGGAAATACGGCCGTTGGGCTGAATGTGTTACTCATGATCCAGACGCTGCTTGTATCCGAGTCTGGATTATAAGTCAATATCTAAATACACTCAATGACATGGTTCCTGGACAGACCATATTTTTATACTGAGTCAAAGCAGAGAGTCAGTTTCTAAAACAAGCGATTTCCCAATGCGCAAAAGGCCATCGGGGGCGTCGGCCCGATGGCCTTATGCGCATTGAGTCGGAATTCAAACAGAACAAACATCAACAGTTTGTTCTGTTAGTTCGGTCTGTCTGTCTGTCTGTCTGTCCGTCCGTCCGTCCGTCTGTCCGTCCGTTTGTCTGTCTGTCTCTTTGGTCACGTGCGAAGCATCACCATTATTGACAACAACAAAAAAAAAGATAAAGAAGAAGAGGAATTTCCACAGCACACAGTTTAACTTGAAATGTCACTAGGATACACATTGTGACAATCACCCACCCACAGCCTTCCACACTCCAACAATTCACCTCCTCTTCCCCTCCTCCTCCCCCTACCCCGCCCCCAACCCACCCTACCCTTCCCTTAACGGACATAAAATCTAACAAGCCCCTAGCATCGCCCATTACCATTCGTCCGGCGTACACAAGCATTGCACTTGGACATCGGCGAGAAAGGTCCTTCGTTCAACCTACCCTCCTTCTGCAAAAGACATAGATTCTCATGAACCCCGGCATTCGCAGGGGTTCATGAGAATCTATGCCTCTTACTGCTGAAAGCATTTCGTCTTTTTATTTGCTTTTTACCTGTGGGTGACGTCGTGATTAGAGTCTGCGACAAGAAATGGTCCACAGGTTTCGATTGGGAAGCGCACTAGAGCGGGGACTTTGGTGGGACAATGCCTTCAGACAACCCCGCTTTCACTATCCGGACGGAAAGATCCTCATGAACCCGGGCAGGATAATGCTAGGACAGCTAGGCAGGGTAATTACGGGCAAATTCACAGCATGCTTAATAAAATCTGAGAAGCTCAGCACACATAAAAAGGTACATGGAACAACGAAGAATAAATGTTATTTCCCAGGGGATGAAGTAATTGGCATATCTGTCACTTTTTAATTCCCTTCTATTTATAGAAGGGACTTTTTATGACGGGTCGCGGTATGGCGATTTTAATAGCATGTCCATGATGTCAAAGGCGGGCAGGCTAAACCTCTAACAATTGAAGTAAAAGAAGACAAAAATTACGTGATGTCTAGTTACGCTAACCTCGCTGCTGAACGTACATTTGGCGGGAAGCGCCGTATGAGCGTATGTATGTGCGTATGTATGTAAACAAGAGAATCTCCGATATTTCTGTACACACAAGCTTGAAACTTGGCGAAATACTTTCTTAAAGGAGCACAACTGAACTTTTGGAGATGAGATGAGATGAGATAGAACTTGATTGCCATATGTAATAGTACATTAGGAAATCGTTTGAAGGTTTCAGTTCACAAAAAGCTTTTACTGGACTTCAGTATACATATCCACTTAGACAATGACCACCCTATTGTCCCACCAAATGCTTTCTTTCCTCCGTTCAAAGCGAAAAGAGGCCCACCGTAATCTTGTGGCGGCTTATCGTTAAAAGAGTGCTTCTGATAGGCGATGGTAGCTGACGTCATAATTTTTATATACGACCTTAGGTCATATGCATAATTATAATCAATCAGAGACAAGATGGCGGATGAACCAGCGAGGAAAAGAATAAAGTATCAGTTGACTCGCGCCGGCCGACAATGACAGACTCGTAATTGAAGAGAAGAAAGAGGAAGAGAGACAAGATACCCCTAAGTAGAAATGACATCGGACAAGGGAATATGGAGCTTGGCTTGACCGCCCATCCGGAATTTGTCGCTTTCCTGCTCTGTGAATCAGTAAGTAATCTACGGTCTTTGTCGATCTTCCTATAGTTCCGCGAGCGCTGGTGATTTTCAGAATTCATGATCTTCAGTAGAATTTATCTCTTACTGATTTCGCAAGATTTTAAACCTGTCAGTTTTATCATAAAGTTACGAGCTAGTTATCTGATTTTTTGCTGCAAAGTTCTGAAAACTACGGTGTGTGTCAAAACTAAACATCGCTGGTCGTGACACGTTTTGTCTGTGCGGGCTCTCATTCACTCGATTCACAGAGGTAGTGTTTCTGCTGCGATGGTGCATTTGTCGTTTCCGGTGATGCTTTCAGTTACGTAGACTTCGATGTGTGAGATGTGAAATTGACTGCAATGCAGAAAGTGGGTATAAATACCAATGTTCTGTTTCGTGTTTCCGAGGGATGAAGGATCAAAGGTCATAATAGGCACCGTGGACGCTGGCTCAGTCGCTGTGCGGCGCGGAGAGTCGAACAAGCCACGCCCCCGGCCGTGCACTGACGATGCAGCACGATCGTTACTAGTAAATACTGGCAGGTCAAGCGGAACCCGCATTGTGATTTTGACAGCAGAGCGAGTATGGAAGGTTTATTCTACATTCTTGTGGAAAATTACATCAAAGGGATGCCGGAGAACATCAGTACACGTGTACACTGACACGTGTGTACACCACACTGATGCGGAACTGCGTGACCTGCGGCAGTATTGCGATACACTGACAGTCTGCGGCCTTGTGACGTAGGGTCATAAATATGCATATTAATTCAAAACCCGACCGATCCAGACGATAAATCTGCGACTCGGGTACAAAAACAATACACCCTGCAAACGATGAATTCGATATTTGGCATTGTACTTACATCATAAAGCTCTAAGATAGTACACAAAGGGCCCATACACATATTGTCAGCAGTATCTGTTGCAGACAGTTTTCTGTGTTGATATGCTTGATCCTGGGCAATAAAACTTTAAGTGGGTGGCTAAGAGAGCCTCCGCGCATATTGTAATTGAATGTCTCATTGAAGACGTAAACAACCGTTAATAGGAAGTCGGTTGACCCAGATTAGAGTCCGTAATTTTTGTCATATTTACTTGAACATTTGCATATAGCTAGTTTGGAGAAAGACATTGGATGAGTTCGTTAGCCAGCTTTGTATACTTTCAACTTCTTTAGTAAAAATTAATTCTTTTCAGAAAAGAATTAAAACAGTAAAATAAAAACCGTGACTTCTAGAGAAAGTTAGACAGTGTCGGTGTCGTAAAAGAGGCAACTCCGTCACCACGCAGACACTGACATAATACTCTAAATATGACGTCATTCTCTCGCTTTCAGAAGAGCATGCAGGTGACCCGTGTACTTAGTATATCATATCGCTAGTTAAAGTCAACCTGCTTTCAAACAAATTATAGCAAGACTGAAATTGTACCGTGAAGTTCTAGTTTTGTCACCATTTTCTCAGGCCTATGAAGCGAAAGTGAAACTCATATCACGTAAAATATAAAATTACGTAAAAACTCAAACTTACGTCATGAGAAATCACGTTTGACAAATCAATGACGCATATGTCCTGCTCCCCATATTAAACTCACTGAAGCATTGGCAGATCTGCGAGACTTTTTCAATAGGAGATAATTCAACATCGGAATAAGGTCAAAGACAAAAGTTAGACACCATTGACAGCGATGACAGCTATCATATAGAAGGGACTTTGTGGGTTATGGTTCATCCTATCTTGTTATACTTGCCGTTACTTAACTAACTAAGGAACACAATTCTAAAAAGAAGCATGAATATGAAATAAACATAATTCAAACATAGCGATGCAAGAGGAAGTAAGCAATTACTGACAAAATGAATCCAGAAAAAGAAAGAAAGAGTAAAAAAATTACAAAATGAAGACATCGCTATAGCAGTTACGACTACCATGGTTTTTTCAACTTAAATAAATTATAAAAGAAGAAATATTTGTAGCATAGTTACGTTGAGCTGGGTTCTTTTTTTTTTTAATCGCTTCTCATCTGTAAGCTTAACATCATGCGACCTCCTTCATCCGAAGAATTTCATATCGTGTGTAGGTCTGTCATTTTTTAACTTGAGATTTAGAGCAGTGGCGGCACAGAAGACGAAAGTGTCGAAAAAGGAGATGAAGAATGAGCTGAATTTATTTACATCTATACCTGTCTGTAACTAAACAGACGAAGATCCAAATGCCAGACTACAAGTACTAGGGGAATCACAGCGCTGGACAGACAGTTAGATCCCCTGCCCCCGCCTATCAGGCACCCTATCGCCAGCCCACAGAGAAATACGCAGGTATAGAACAAGACGATCATTTCCATCCTCTTGAGTACAATTCTGCCAGCACTAGCCTCACCTATCTGGTTTGTGAGTACAAGTACTAGACCTTGTCTACGCTGAGCCGAGCAGTTCCTGGATGACTGACTCCCTCAGTCTAAGCCTGATGTAAATTTAAGTTCGCAAGAGGCATAGACTCTCATGCGACCCTGCGACAGCAGAGGCACATGAGAGTTTATGCCTCTTGCAGATGAAACAATATGGATGAGGAGACTCTCTGGAGAGTCATCTTATCGAGGGTAACTTTGAATGCTTTACGAGGACCAACTTCTAGATGATTTCACTCTCCTCTGCCGCTTCAGTCGCTAGGTGAGGGAGATCGGTCAACCATCTGAACTCAGAATTAGTGCCTGATGAGTCTGTCGCTGATCTGCGCGAGGCCACACTATGGTGATGTTTTTGCTTGATGAATTTTTTTTCTTTTAAAATGGGACTTCTGTTTATAATGGCGACGTGAACATTTGGCCGAGTCTGAAGGATACGTTTGCAGACAATGCGGCTGCCATGAATAACGCGGGTCTTTGGCCCATTCAACCCTGACACACTATACAACGAGGTGTTGATCGAACTTGATAGTTTATCCCTGCCAGTTGTCGCAGATTGTGTTCCTGAAATATTTTGTTCATTCAACGCCAGTGTTCCTCAGCTTTCCGCCAAGGACATGGATTGAAAGTGGAGTCAGCAAGAGGCATAGATCGACATAAGCCCCCGCCACTGCGGGGGCATATGAGGATCTATGTCTCTTGTAGTTAGATTGTGGTGGAGCGTTTTTCTGGAGTAAGGGGTCAAGGGTGATGCCAGCTACTCTGGTACTACCCTTGAACAATTCTCAGGGGCATGGGTAGCTCAGACTGTAGGACGGTCGCTAGAAAGATCGCGAATTGGAACCTGGCTAGGGTCAGAATTTTCTCAAACCTCTTCTGTGCTCCGTCTTCGAGATCACCTTCGTGGTGGCGACAATGAAACGTTCCTCGCAACAACAAAAAAAGGCTCTTGTTTTTAACCATTTTGGTCGATTGTACTCTTCAGAGACAGTTCCAGGTCCGTCCCTAAACGCTGTACACTCTCTGAAGGTAATTAAAAGCACCGCCCGGTGATGAAGGCCCCCAAAACAGCGTCCATTTTGCGAAAAGCAAGATTTTCATTGCTATGCAATGAAAATCCCGCTTTTCACCAAAAACAAAGACTTACTCGTTGTTGTTTTTTGTCACGGGGCAGACCAAGGGTGAAGTGGTCCCCAGAGGAAAGCTGCCAAATTTGGAAAATTTCCGACATTAACGCTTGTTAACGTCTACCGCTGTGCTCCTCCAAATGTCTCATGGGTCCCCAACGTTCTGTCCTGCCTTGAAGTGGTACCCCAGTAGCAAAACGTCTGCGGGCCCACAACAGCCGCAGTGAACCCGCGCACAGTCGTGCGCGGGCCCACTGAGGCCGTCGTGGGCCCGAGGATCTTTGCTTACTGGCTAAGGACCAAGCAGTGGAGAATGAGTAGGGCTGGGGGGGGGGGGGGGAGAGAGAGAGACAGAGAGAGAAGGGGGGGGGGTTGGGGAGGTGTAGGGGGCGGAGCACCACAATTAGAGTCGCCAAAGTCCAACGGATCGGAACGTTTTCGGACAACCAGATGGGGCTAGGGAGAGGCTATAACCCTGTTTTACTTCCAGCACCAAGTTTATGTTACTGATAGCCCATTGACGCTCAAGGGTAGTTTTCGCAAAACCGGGCTGGGCTAGGGAAAGATACAAATCCCGTTCATGGCCAGTGCCCAACTTCTGTAATGGATAACCTAAAGTAGCTGAAAGTTGGTTTCTGGATAGTACATGTGGCTAGTGGAAAGAAATAAAACGCTTTCGCTTCCAGCATCAAAAATTCTGCGATGGGTAGGGCCAGGGGAGATGTATAAATCCCGTTCATTCCTGAGATAGATTGCCCAACGGTATCTCAAAGGTAGTTTCTAAACATCAGACATGGCTAGGGGATGGATATAAACCACTTTTGTTGGAGCTCACGGCGTCAAGTTTTTGCGATCGATATAGCTCAATGTAATTCATGAGTAGTTTCTAGACAATCAGACAGGGCGAAGGGAAGGGTACACACCTCTCTCTCCTTGATCCCATTAACAATAGGTCCTCAGGCTCACGACGGCCAAAAGGCTGTGCGCGGGCCCACTGCAGCCGTCGTGGGCTCGAAGATGTGTTGCTACTGGGGATCGTGTCCATACTCCTTGTATTACTTAAACCCCTTGTGCGCAAAGGGGTTAACTGGTTGAGCATCCCGAGCAGCAGACTTCCTAGGAATTCTTCCTCAACATGAATGTGAGACGAACAGTTCGGCTAGCCGAGAACGACCTTCCAGATGGACTCTCTCTCTCTCTCTCTCTCTCTCTCTCTCTCTCTCTCTCTCTCTCTCTCTCTCTCTCTCTCTCTCTCTCTCTCTCTCTCTCTCGCTCTCTACCTTTTCATTTGCGGGCGCCACACTGTGGAACTCACTCCATCATCTCAATAAAGCCAGTCCGACATTATCTCGTTTCAAGACAAACCTTTATAGATACCTGACATCACTCTAAGAACAATATCTTAGCTATGTTTGTAGCAACGGCAGGTACGAGAAATGACATTGTCACTGACTGTGTTAATAATATCTTCACCGTTGTAAAATAAAAATTCATTGATTCTCTCTCTCTCTCTCTCTCTCTCTCTCTCTCTCTCTCTCTCTCTCTCTCTCTCTCTCTCTCTCTCTCTCTCTCTCTCTTTCTCTCTCTCTCTCTAAGTGTGTCTGCGCACTTCAATATTCTTTTATCCTTGAAAAATAAAGTTTCATTTCATTTCATTTCATTTCATTTCATTTCCTCTCTCTCTCTCTCTCTCTCTCTCTCTCTCTCTCTCTCTCTCTCTCTCTCTCTCTCTCTCTCTCTCTCTCTCTCTCTCTCTCTCTCTCTCTCTCTCTCTCTCTCTCTCTCTCTCTCTCTCTCTCTCTCTCTCTCTCTCTCTCTCTCTCTCTCTCTCTCTCTCTCTCTCTCTCTCTCTCTCTCTCTCTCTCTCTCTCTCTCTCTCTCTCTCTCTCTCTCTCTCTCTCTCTCTCTCTCTCTGAGGCAATTTGGAAAGAGGCATGAATGATCGCACAGCCTAAACCTTTATCTCGAATAAACTCATCATTAATATCATCATATCATATTTCTCGTCATCGTTGTCATAATCATGATCAGTATCATATTGTATTTCACTCTCTTAGACTCGTTTTTTTCCGTGATTAGGTAGATTTGACAGCGAAACAGTTTGAACTGAAATGTTCTTGTCGCAATGCCTGAGAGAAGGTTTATTTAACACTACCCCGCGAACTATCTTTGTTGGTTACCAACATCTGACCCTGGCGAGGAAAATGCCGAACCTTTTGCAATGGTGCCACAGCGACAGACACAAGTGTCCGCCATTACAAAGTCGTTTTCTCAGCCAGGGGAATAGGCGGCCAATTAAGCGAGAAAGCCTTGAACGGCCTTTACTTTAGGAGTGTGTTGCGGTCCAGCCCCTTAAACCATTCGCAAATGCAAGAGGCGTAGATCCTCATGAGCCCCTGCAGTAGCTCATGAGAATTTATACCTCTTGCTGAACGCTCAACTTCAGCTGTTCTTCAACCTGAGGGTGGTGTTCAAGGTTAGAGAATGGCCGCGGTTCGATCCAAACACAAACACAAACCCGCATTGAGTTGTATGTACACTTGAGCCCTTTACTGTCGAGACAAAAGTAACGTAGAATGCACCAGAATGCACGAGAGACAAACAAAGCTTCCTAATCCTCTCCCACCAAACCACCACCACCCCCAAAACCTCATCGCCCCCACTTGCAGTCGCGGCGGAGGCTCATGCGGATCAATGCCTCTTGCTGGCCATTTTTATTCGCGTCAGTACTTCCGGGCAGATGTTTTTTGTGGGGGGTTTTCTCCCATGCAAGTGAATCTGCGACGGTTAACTCATTCAAGGCGCCCCGCATTAATTGTTACCGGGAGTGTCGTATAGCGGTGCCGCGGGGCTCTTTGAATTTCTTAATATGACATAATTTTCTGCTTTTCTTCTCCTATGCGCGTGGTTGTTGGTTAGTTCGGGGTTTATCGTCCAAAGCACGGAAATGATAATGGATGGCCCTAACGGGCGGGTTAAGGGGGACGGGGACAGCTATTGCTTATGGAGTACGACCTGAACACTGATCAATTCGGCCCCACTGTAACTGTGCCACTTTGATTTACCAGGACTTTTAACGGACACGCTATCTGAACAAGCCCGTCGTTTTGCCAGGACCAGATGGATACGCGCACTAATGGGCAGTAGAAAACTTCGGTTACGTATGGACTGTAACTTAACCCTTTTAGCGCCATGGGCGCATTTCCCGAATTTTGGAAGTGTTACTTAACGACTATGAGCCACTTGCAGGAGGTGGATTGCCCGTGATAATTCAAGGGTAGTGACAAATTAGTTTGGCGCCTGAAGGCGCCAAGCTAATCTGGCACTACCCTTGAATTATCATGGTCAATCAATTCCCTGCTGTAGGGTGTTGGCGCTGAAAGGGTTAACATCCTGATACGCTACTGCTTGAAATTAATTTGACTATGATAGTTCAAGGGTGGTGCCAGAATAGCTTGGTGCCTGAGGCGCCAAGCTATTCTCCCACCACCCTTGAACTAAAATGGTGGATCTGTCTCCTAATCTGTAATGTGGCCTTCATAGGACGATAAGCACTTAAAAAAAAAAATCATCTTCAGGATGTAATGGGTTAAGTAAGGGTAGACAAGTCGTAGTTAAGTTCAGGCAAGACAACATTATTTTTTTTTTAGAAACCGTTTGAACAACCAAAGCCTACCCTGGAGCAGTTCGTTTTAGCGTTTTGACGGACTCGTATATAGTAAAAAAAGATGTTCTCTGCGATAATTATATAATTGGCATACAACTTCAAGACACACAGGTCAGAGGTCTCATCTTGCATTTTCTCCGAGAACTGGTTCTATCTTCGAGATAACCCGTTCTATGAACGAGCTTGACAGAAGACCTTTTCGGGGCCGGGGTTTGTGTTTGTCATTGGCAATTAGTGGCACAGCAAGGGGATGGTTTCCTCCAATCTGACGCCATTTCCTTGACCACCTATCACACGCGTCTGTTTAATGTTACCGTGCACTCTTTCAACTCCGGCGCGGCACACCGCCGGACCAGCACCCAATTGTAAAAGAGACATAGATCCTCATGGGCCCCCGCACACGCGAGGGCCCATGAGGGTCTATGCCTCTTTTGGTCTCTTTGTGTTTATAATTTGAATAGTGCGCCTCGGGCAGACAGGGTTAATCAACGCTGTCAGTGATGGTTCCAGAGGTAGCATTTCTAGTGGCTGCTTGGCAGGGAAGGGGTTAAGGCTTTGCGAGAACCCGGCCATTATATGTAAAATGCTGAATCTGAAATTGAAGAGAAATGCCTATAAATAGCTATAATAATGGTGGGTGTTCTTTTCACTGTCAGTCAGGTCACGCTGAACGATCAGTCGCCACCCAACTGCAAGAAGCACAGATCCACATGAGCCCCCGCATACGCGGGGGCTCATGTGGATCTATACCTCTTGCTCGATTTATATTATAAGATATTGGTCGCAGGGGTTTGCTACACGGACCTTTGTAGGCCTGAGGAAGGTCAAAGGAACCATTGTACCCCGAAGGCTGAAGGCCTGAGGGGTACAATGGTTCCTTTGACCTCCCGAAGGCCTACAAGGGTGCGTGCAGCAAGCCCCTGCTACCAATAAGGTATTTGTTTTCATTTCTCCAACTTGATGTTTTCCTAAAAGAAATCAAAAAGAAATCTTCCGACCTGAATCACGCCAGACATGACTGACGACAAAGGAATATACATTTATACATAATAGAATTATGACGTAATTTAAAATCCTTCATACCGTTGCCGCCTACAGTAGTGTGCCTGTTGTTTCGAACAACGCTAAGTAACTTTGTACTTTAGACCGTTTTGATGATCCTTTATAGAACAAAGCTGGCATCCAAAACGCTTCAGAAAGAGGGCTACAAAAGTCGGCCATTTGTCGCTGCAAGTTTTTTTTTTTTTTTTTTTTTTTTTTTTTTTGTATCCCGGTCACATGGTACGGTTTGTGCTAAAGAAAATTGGTCGTGTGACGTAGGGATGAAAACAAATATTTCTTCTTCAACTGAGATAATGGGTTGTGTCAGTGTTTAAGTACGATGGTTTCCATCAGACAGTACTTTCGCGGCCGCTGTGGTAATTGAAGGAACTGAATTTTGGATACAGAAAAAAAGCGTCCCATTAAAAAACTCTTTATTGTTCCAGGAGGGGAAACATGCCGGGTTGCCATCTTTAGGAAAACACATCAGTCATTATAGTGCAGCACCAGCCTATCTACCTAGCTTTACCCACAATGACTAGCGTATTATAGATCTATACAATGGTGTCTCGTATGAAACCTTCTTAGTCCTAACACTGCCACTATACGTACATGTTTTTTTCTGAAATCTCGGTTCATTCAACGACCATAAACCAAACACGGTCTAAGAAACATGGATACGAATTGGTCTCAGCAAGAGGCATAGATCCTCATGAACCCCCGCAGTCGCGGGGGTTCATGACGATCTATGTCTCTTGCAGTTGGATTATGTTCGCTTTTTTCTCGGTAGTTAAGGGGTTAATATGTGAGATGATGTCTGATTTCGGAGCTTAGGGAGATTAACCTAAGATCCTAAATCACAGACCAGCTCCGTGGAAATTATGCTTGTGCATTGCTTTCGATGTACTAACAGCACCTGATGTCATTTTATCAATTACCATCCAAGCTGCTCGTTCACTAGTGCTCCTTTGAGATGTATGATATAATGTAATTTGCAAAATGTCCCATTTAGATTCTATTCATTTGACCTATCTGAAACTTCTTAAAATAAATTGTCAAGTTTGTTTAGCTATTCAGTATAGTGTGACTATGTTGCACGTGCACGGGCGCAAACCACACACAGAAGGCGCACGCATGCACGCTCGCACGCACGCTCACAGACCGCACGTGCACACACGCAGAGGACAATTTGGAAAATAGGCGTGATCATAATACCTAAACCGGATAAACACATAATCATCTTCATCGTCACAAACGCTCGCACACACGCACACGCTTGCACGCGGCACAAACACACGCACGTACACACACGGCGTACACACACACACACACACACACACACACACACACACACACACACACACACACACACACACACACACACACACGTACACACGCACACACTTCACACACGCTGGACTGTAATTGTGTTCCGAGTATGATGAATGACCTATGTCACGGGCGCGGATATTTCTATACGCTTTGTTGTGTGTGCATGGTGCAACGGAATCAATGACGAAAAATGAAAAACCGTGATATAATCTGACACCCGTGTGCTGGTCTGCGATTTCGGACCCTAAGGCCGTAGGCAGTAAGGTCCAAAGTCACAGACCAGCACATACATTCTGCTCTGGATTCCGTTGCATGAGTGAGCTTAGTGCTGCGCAAGAAACTAATCGCTCCTGCGCAAACCGAAATGCAACATTTCAAGGAAATGACAGCGTTTCTTGCATTGGTCTCTTCAGTCCATTTCAACCGTTCGATCGAGATCCGGTGATAGAACCTCAGTGTCTCTATACCTGTCTCTATACCCCTAGCATTTCGCAGCAACTTCTGGTTTCTACCAGCGGTCCAGTCAGCGTCGTCCCGAGTCTGTCAGGTGTTATCTGACGTCATTTACACGCCAGACCTGAGACTTGACAAGATGGCCTCAAAATCTTGATCCGTGGTGATCCCTGACTGCAGGACAGTCCATTTTATTGAGATGCTCCTCGAATTCCCGTGTATTTGGGACATATTGCTAACTCTCGACTCACGAGATTGTCCGTAGCTGATAGACGTGGGCGGGCTTGGTCGACCGTCCTGAATGTTTTGAGCGTGTGCGGACGGAGGAGACGTTTCGATGCTATGAAAATGTAGAGAAGAAATTTCGTTTATCTCGTTTCACATTTCTACGTGTGCATAGGCTTTATTTAGCCCCACGGGCGCATTCACCAAATTTTGTAAGTCTTACGGCCTAACGACCAGGTGCAGGAGATGGATTGACCATGATAACTAATGGGTATTGCCAGATGGGCTTGGCGCCTTCAGGCGCCAGGCCCATCTGGCACTACCCTTAAATTATCATGGCCAATTTATCTCCTGCTGTTGGGCGTTGGGGCTAAATGGGTTGAGCAAGGTGCTCCACTATATCGGTGCACCTCGCTTAGTGGTTTGCGCATCAGTAAACTCACTCGTGCAGCTAAGCTCTGGGCCGTAAAGTTGCAAATTGGAATCACAGCCAGGGCCCACAGCGTCGGTCAGTGTTCACATGCAGCCTCGTAAGTGACTGTTTGCGCGAAATAATGTTTTCATATGGTTACCTCCTTTAATTTTCGTCCCCATTATATGGAACCTATGGCCGCTCAACAGGGAATGCCCATAACCGCCTTGTAAAGAAAGCCTCGGACCACATACTCTGACCAAAATGTAAATAGTTGTGTATGTGTTTGTGTGTGTGCGTGCGTGCGTGCGTGCATGTGTGTGTGTGTGTGTGTGTGCGTGTGTGTGTGTGCGTGTGCGTGTGCGTGTGTGTGTGTGTGTGTGTGTGTGTGTGTGTGTGTGTGTGTGTGTGTGTGTGTGTGTTAAAAAACAAACAATTGTTACTAACCCTTTGTCTGTCGGTAGCGGTTTAGTCGCGATGACTCCTGCAGGAATCATCGCGACAAAAACCGCTGCTGACAGCCAAAGGGTTAATATGATGTAAAACAGAACCCAGCAGACGGCAAAATTGTTAGTTACCAGGTTGCATGCAAACACCACCGAAAGTGGTTAAAGAAGTCGCTCTGACCTTATCTGTCCATTGTCTGGTTCCGGCCACTGCACTACCCAGTAAGCACAAGGATACTCGGGTTGACGTCGGCCGGAGGACCGTTTGCCCACAGGATCGTGAATGTCACGACGTCTGCACTACCTAGTAAGCAAAACGATACTCGGGTTGACGTCGGCCTGAGGACCGTTTGGCCCACAGGATCGTGAATGTGACAACGTCTGCTGCGCATCAGAGCTGTCAGCAGACTGTATAAAACTAATTTGCACAGACAATGCACTTTCGGAATGTTGGTACAAGGTAACCCTTTCCTTGCCTCTGGACGTATCTTTTGTTTCTGAAGTCTGTGTTCATTCAACGACCCACATTCAACACAAAAGTCAACAGGTCCAAGAGACAGAGAAGCAAATGGGTGTTAACAAGAGGCATAGATCCTCATGAGCCCCCGCAACTGCGGGGGCTCATGAGGATCTGTACCTCTTGCAGATAAGTAGTGATTAGGTTTTTTAAGAGGTTAACACAAAAATTAGCATTTATACTAGTTTTGTTGTTGCTGCTGCAGTTATTGTTGTTTACGTTGATATTTAAGTTGTTGCTTTCGTCGTTTACCTTTAGTAAGCAAGACAGCGTCTGGTATGTATAGTTTTCAATTGCAAATGAAACAAGTCTTATGCAGTAAACTTCCGATTAACAAACTGTCAGAGGACCAAATTTTCTTGATGTTATATCCGAAGTTTTTTTTTTTATAGGCGAAGTAAATTACACAGAAAGAGTGTTGTCGGGACCTCTGATAACAGTGTTGTTGTATCCGACTTGTGTTATATCCGGCCTTGTTCTAAGCAAAGTAGACTGTAATCCAGACCAAAAGATGACTGCCAAAGTAGACTGTAGTTTGTACAACATAGTTATTATATTATATTGAGCCACATTTTGCTTGGTATAGTGCTGGTAACAGGCAGATGTGATTAGGAGACCCGTATAATGGCCGAGACGTAAGACCCGAGGTCAAGTTGATTCGGGTCAAGTAATCACATCTGTCGGTTATCGTCACTATATCAAGCAAACTTTGGCTCAATATAATGTATGTACCCAGTCCAAAACATTAATCTTTACCTTCGTCCTTCAGTTTGCGTCTGATTGCGGTGTTCAGACAAAACATGTGATTGGCAGACGACTGCGTTTCGGACTATCTACTGAGCGCGCAGATTTCGTCTGACTGAAAAAAATCAGTGCTTTCTACTTAGATCACAGATGGTGACGTAAAATAACAGCAGGTTTGTTTATTTTGTCCTTTTCTCGTGTTGTCGCTTACGCTCTCGCTAGCCGGCGTCTTGTCCATTTCACTCGTTCAGCGATTCGCTCGTTTGCTGGCCTCTGCTGTCCGTTCGTATGTGTGAATGGGAAAGAAATTTCGAGCGTACGTTCACTAAGAAAGGATTTAATCACTACTGCATATAAGGAACTCGTCAATGTTGCAATATGAGCATATTTCGCATTTTCGTTTTGAAAAATGCAACTATCAAGATTGAATTTTTGGGCCTGCAAAGGATTTTGGAAAGGAAAGTATATCAAGTAGATTCATGAATATTAATTTGCTTGTTATACAATATATCAATACATATGTCAGAGAAGGGACAACTTTATGGAGTGGGTACATATAATAATGTTTGTTATCAACCTCGCGATCTGTGGTTTGATAATAAGACGTCCTCGTTAAACTCCAATCCCCATCCCCCTCCACCCTCCCTCGATCATCCTGCTGCCCCCTCCGCGGCTCGGCATCTTCGCGTCAACCAACCATGGCACTATGAGGTCTTTAACCCTCCCTTCTCTTCCGTTTGTAACCCCTTCACTGTCAGTGGTCGCAGATTGCGTTTCTGAAAGCTTTGTTAATTCAACACTAATGAGCCCCAGCCTGTCAAACCCCCACTCGTGTCTGCCCTGGGGGACTTGGGGTGGGATTAACTACTTTTTAGTTCCCAGGGTCACCCTGGTCAGCCCCACAGGGTGGGTTTTCCCCTCTATTCTGCGGCATGTGTTTCTGTCTACCGTTGTTCTATTCACCAGTATGTTTCCTTTTTTAAACTCTCCCTACTTTCTGCGCTGCCTTTATCTCTTGATATTGGATGTGTGTTGCTAACTGGTCTTAGGTTTATTTAGCGTATTAGACCAGCTGGCGACATACATTCAATAATCTGTTTAGTTGGGTTTTTTTTTTTCACAAGCAGTGCAGGCACGTCCTGAGAAAGTCTTGTTGCTGTTGGGACGTTAAGCAATGTACAAGCAACCAACCCAGCCTGTCAAGGAACATGGATTCAAAGCGGTCTCAGCAAGAGGCGTAGATCCTCATGAGCCCCCGCATTTGCGGGGGCTTATGAGGAGCTATGCCTCTTGCAGTTGCGTTGTGTGCACCTTTTCTCTACAGTGAAGAGGTTAATCTACCCTACTTGCTAGTTCCTAAACAGTCATTTTTTCTCGGTCCTACAGATCGTAACAACTTTCTCACAGCTCTCGAAGCGACGCTTCTAGAATAATCAATTGTACAACAACCAACATCCCTACTTACAAGCATAGAATAATCAACTGTCAAACAAGCAACAAGGCCCACTTACACGCTTAGAATAATCAACTGTAAAACAAGCAACAGTCCTACTTACACGCAGAGAATAATCTACTGTAAAACAAACAACAGGCCTACTTAACAGAAGTTAGAATCATGCTGACCAATATTGGTTAAAATGGCAAATAATGACAACGACAAGAGCAGCCAAAACAATAACAGTTAATTTTTTTTTAAAATAGCAAGAACAACACAGAAAGATTTAAGTCGAAAGGCGCTGCTTTCGGCCGAACGACACGTCTTCCCGGGGAAAGCACCCTAAGGCTGCCCAAAGGACAATAGCCTTAAAAACTAAAACACTAACTCCACCGCCCCCCCCCCCCCCTCAAAAAAATAAAATAAAAATAAAAAATACGTCACTGGGTGCTGAAAGCGAATGAATCCCGGCCCTATAATCATCATTCATCATACACAGACGTGAATTGCAGTGTGCAAATTTGACAAGTTGGCAAAACCAGGCTCGGCGCGGACAGAAGAAGGGATCAGGGCGAGGAATTAATTGGTGGCGCGTTGCTCCGTGACTTTCGACCCTTCGTGTGCTGATCTGTGATTTTGGACCGTCCAAAATCACAGATCAGCACACGACAAATAGAGCGGGGGAGAGATAGGATGGCATGCAAGATTCGTCTCTGTCTGGGCGAGCCTAGTTGCATTGATGACAATCAGTGTAGAATGGAAAAATAAAAAAGAAGCTAACATAGCAAATATTAACCTTTGACTGCAGGAATCATGACGACGAAACCCGCTACAGACAGTTAAAAAAAATAAGTAGAGGTGTGTGTGTGTGTGTGTGTGGGGGGGGGGGGGGGGGCTGGGTGGGTAAGTGAATCTGTGAGAGTTTTTCTTGCGGTGTGTGAAAAGTGTTCTAGTTTGTTTCTATTTTAGACCTCTGCCTAGCTACATATTTTTTATAATAATAATAATAATAATAATAATAATAAATAATAATAATAAATAATAATAATAATAATAATAATAATAATAATAATAATGAGTACTTGTGTAGCGCCTAATCTCAGAAATTACAGTTCTAACACAATCTCATTGTACAAAATCAGTAACTAATTACAAAAAGTATTAAAAATTGAAATAAAAATACAACGCACTCTGTAAACAATCTATACACAATCGCCCTTCAAAAACGCATATCATTCATTCAAGGGATGTGTGCGCTTAAACACTCATGCACACACTCACGCACGCGATATCAAGTGATAGTGATATTATTATGGCGGTCAACCTCAAGGCAGGCTTTGTCTATTAACGCTTATCATTCGGAATACACCAGTGTATGAAATAGGTTTGACTAAAATAGTTCAAGGGTAGTGCCAGAAGAGCTTGGCGCCCCTAGGCGCCAAGCTATTCTGGCACCACCCTTGAACTAAAGCCATTGGTCTTTGTTTTCATCCCTACATCACACGACCAATCTCTCTAGCGTGACCGAGCTACAAAAACCCTTGTAGCGACAAATGGCGGACTTTTTGTAGCCCTCTTTCTGATGCGTCTTGGATGCCAGTTTTGTTCTACAAAAGATCACCAAAACTTTCTAAAGTACGAAGTTACTTAGTGTTGTTCGAAACATCATGCACACTTTACTGGAGACGGAAACGTCATGAACGATTTGAAATTACGTCATGATTTATTATGTATAAATGCAATCCAGGTCGGAAGATTTCGTCTTGATTTATTTTACGAAAATAGTGGAGGAATGAAAATAAATACGTTATTGGTAGCAGGGGCTTGCCGCACGGACCCTTGTAGACCTTCGGCCTTCGGGGTACAATGGTTCCTTTGACCTCCCTCAGGCCTACAAAGGTCCGTGTAGCAAACCCCTGCGACCATTAACTTATAATATCCTTAGCTTGCATATGGCAGTTTACACATTTGAAGCTTTTAGCGTCAGGATGATATGGGTTAAAGTTTGCGACACAACGGGTTATTAGTGCTGGGTTGCCCCAGCTGATATGTCTAGTATTTTCGCAATCCATGTGCGGAGTAGGCACACGCACCAGCGGCTTTCCATTGCATTTTGAACGAAACGGAATGATCCCCTGTGTACGTCTTTTTATTTTTAAGTGTAAGAATTGTAATGCAAATGTCCCATCCAAGAGATTAAAATGCCCTTTTGTGCGAGTGGAATCAAAGACAATTTATTTTAACACAAAGCACTCGGCCCGAGAGTGCGCGGACGCGTTTTGAGAGTTATTTCCCTTATAAACCTATTGCGACGTGCTGACCGAGCAAAGCGAAGCATGGGGGAGACTCGCAAAGCAATTTCTTTCTCAAACGCAACAAATTAAGTTTTATCTGCATATCATTCTTCCGCTTTCCCAAGGAAGAAAAAAGTTGAGCTAATCACTTTTAGCTCTTATTTTTGCACACACTTACGACTAGAGAATAATTGAATGGCGTACAGGATGAGTGGTCTATCTGACCAAAAAACAATCGATTTTGAGATAGGGGTGCCGGGCGATACGCAAGCATAGATCTCGCATGTGACGAAGGTGCTTGAGTGATATGTGAACGGACAGCCGTTAAAAATAAATTTAATTGTCTTTGGGTTTGAATCTAGGAATTTCTCCGTTCGGTTCTTCTCTGCATTGGACACGCTTGGCAGTCACCGTTTTGGTCTGAAATGGAAAACTGGTCTGACTGCAGTTAGACCCTAGCTCTCCATGAATTTCAAGAAATGTTATCAGTTGGAAAGTGGTCTAACTAACATTTAGATCCAAAGAAATTATACGTTTTTATTAGTTTTTTTAAAATGTAGAAGTGATCCATATGTACATAGAATAGTTCTCCTCTCCACTAATGTTGGATTAACGCAAGATAGATCTAATCATATGTGCCGCTTGTGCACAGCTAATATTACCTTGGAGGGGGGGGGGGGACGTTGCAGCCTGAACTGTTCAAAGCGTTTAGGTGATGTTTTAAATACTTCAATTTCTTTCAGTGATTGTTATTTTCCCAACAGATGTTACAAATAAGTGCAGAACACTTGAACGGAATATTTGTTGAGACTGCCACCTGCAAAGCTGCATTCAAGGACCTACAGGTTATGTAGTGTCTATTTTGAAGACAGACCGTTTTCTATGTCCAAGCCACCCCCAAAAGTGACGGCCCAAGATAGAGCCACCCAGGGAAGAGGAACACTTGTCACTTCAGCTAGGTAATTTACATCGATAAAAAAAAAAGTGTTAATATAATACGTAAACGTAAAACGCTAAAATATATAAGTTTACCTCCTCACAAAACAAAACACAAACAAACAAAGAACAACAACAGCACGAGATAAGAGTTGTTTTCAGAACTGTAATCTTAACCCTTTGCATGTCGGTAGCGTTTTAGCCGCGATGATTCCTGTATGAATGATCGCGGCGACTAAAACCGCTACCGACACGCAAAGGGTTAAAACTGTTTATCATTAAATTCAGTCGGACATGCAGAATTTACATTCTTATGATTTTTCGATGACTTATGTTTGTTTTGTCTTGATGTGTGTGTGTGTGTGTGTGTGTGTGTGTGTGTGTGTGTGTGTGTGTGTGTGTGTGTGTGTGTGTGTGTGTGTGTGTGTGTGTGTGCGCGCGCGCGCGCGCGTGTGTAAGCCAGTTACATAAAATAGGAACCGATTGTTTTGAGTTGTTGATTTGAGTAAAGGTGTGGTGGTTTATCAGTATGTCATAAAATGATTTAATGCATGGTCGATTTTATGTGTGCAGAGAAGGCCAGTGGAGAAACCAACACTGATGTGGGGGGAACAGCAGCAAACAGGGGCGGAGGGGGGTCCGCCCCCCCCCCTCCCCCTCCTTTCCTTCATTTAAAAGCCCAAATCAGTTCCTAGTCGTATTATTGAGAACTAAATTGCTCTTCAAACATACAGTGTGTGTGTGTGTGTGTGTGTGTGTGTGTGTGTGTGTGTGTGTGTGCGTGCGTGCGTGCGTGCGTGCGTGCGTGTGTGCGTGCGTGTGTGTGTGTTTTGGGGAAGGAGAGAGGGGGATTTGGAGATGGAGAGTGGGAAGGGGTGGGGGTTGGAGAACATTATAATGATTGGTGATGTCTGTTTTTATCAGTTTACTGGTAATAACATTCATCTGTAACTGATGGTATCGTCTGCTATAAGACATTATCAATAATCAAGTTGACCTACTATTTCATGGATGATGCATAATTCTGTCTTAAATTTGCATGCGTTTATATACGTTGGGTGGAGGGAGGAATAAGGAGGAGGAGGAAAAAGAACAAGTCATTGGTGATAATTTCTCATTAATCTTTTTTGTGCAAGCAGCGCCAGGTACTGTTTACAGTTCCTGGGGTTGTATGCACACGGGAGTTAATATGGCCTGTGCGTATAGTCACTATTTGGATTTGTTGATAGATTGGTGATCATACCTATTGCAAGCTCTCTCTCTCTCTCTCTCTCTCTCTCTCTCTCTCTCTCTCTCTCTCTCTCTCTCTCTCTCTCTCTCTCTCTCTCTCTCTCTCTCTCTCTCTCTCTCTCTCTCTCTCTCTCGGGCTCTCTCTCTCTCTCTCTCTCTCTCTCTCTCTCTCTCTCTCTCTCTCTCTCTCTCTCTCTCTCTCTCTCTTCTCCTTCCTGATTATCATAAGCCTATCAGAAGACCTTCATTTTTTTGCTCTCTACATAATTGGTCGATTGTGCATCAATATGCATAGGCCCTAGGGGTGCGATTTGTTTAGGGGCTCTAACGTTTGATCATATTTTCGCCGATTTATTCAGCGTCGCCCGACAGACTTTGGCGCCAGACAAAAATCAGATTAGAATTCATGGAGTGCAGTTCGAGGTTAACGCACCAGTCAATACGTAAGGCAGCAGGGAGCAATTTCGCTACAGTTTATCCCGAAAACGTCCCGGCTTGAAGCTGCCCGGTATAAATCTACCCAAGCGTAACTGTGCTCGGCTTTAATTGCACATAGACGCAGATTGCGTTTTGAAATCATTGTCATTTTAACGTCAAAGCTTTAAAAAGAACATGGATTCAAAGTGGTTTCAGCAAGAGGCATAGATCCTCATGAGCCCCCGCGACTGCGGGGGCTCGTGAGGATCTATGCCTCTTGTAGTTTGGAGGCGGAAGGGCGGATTTCAATTTTTCTCGGCAGTGAACAGGTTAATTCATCTAGTCAGCATGTACGGCGCTGTGTTCGCTTCATCCAGCCGGCATGGGTGCTATCAAGCTAATAAAGATTATCCCAGTTCCAGCAGTAGGTAAGGAAACTGCACGGAGACCAGTCATTCGGTGGATTCACCCAACTTGCTCAATCTGCAGTTCGGGCGATGAAGAGAAAAGAAATTTCCAGCGAAACAAAGAAACACTCTTAAAAAGGACAAGTAAAACAGCTTATTCATTTTCTTTTTCAAACCAGACATACAAACAGAAATGGATTGCATGAAGCCCGTTTATTTTTTGCACTGAGGCAAGAAGGACTTCACTTGTGCATAAGAATGTGTACACAAAGACTTTTTTCTTTAACCCATTCAGCCCTGACGCACTACAGCAGGAAATGGGTCGACCATGATAATTCAAGGACTGTGCCAGATTAGCTTGGCGCCTGTCGGCGCCAAGCTAATCTGGCACTGCCCTTGAATTATCATGGTCGATCCATCTCCTGCAACTGGTGCATAGTCATTAGATGACGCCTCTAACATTTGGAAAATGTCGGGCTGAATGAGTTAAACAAAAAGAAATTTTGAACATAGCCCAGAGGTAACAATTCAAATAAAGAATATTGCCGTCGATGCATCAAACTCTTGGGGGATGAACATTCAGCGTGGGATAGAGATTGAATTGAAGAGAAAGATGGTGTTTATTTTTTTAATATATCTACATATTACAACAACAACCCCTCCCTCCTCTCCCCCTCCCCCGTCCCCCCTCCCCCTACCTCAACCCTCTATTTTCTAAAACATGTTGACGGTTTTTTGGGGGTTTTTTTTAATCAACAACGCCAGATATACAATATATCACCCGTATATAACGTTTTGAAGCTTTCAAAACTATACAACCCCACCACCACCACTACTGCCCCTGCCCTCACCCTCCCCCCTTTCCCTCGCCTTGATCCCCTACCCCCTACCCCCAATCCCTACCCCCAAAACAATCGTCACAAAAATTATAGTAGTCATTTATTGTGTGCAGATATTTTTATAGCAGTGTTATAAAGAAGCTGTTTCTCAAAAAGATTTACATATATTCATAAATCACAAGCAGGTCAAAGACAGTAGGTTGAGCCCCCTTATCGTAAGGAAAGACCTAGGTTGCACCCTTTCAAAAGGCGTGTATTGTCATGAGTCATGAGAATATACCCCTCTTGCAGGTGGATGAACCTACGGAATGTTGGAATTCCGTGCAATGCTTGACCGACCTTTTTACGGATGTGGCAAGCTAAGGTTTCAAAAATACAGTATCAATCGCAGTTCTAGGAACCTGAGCCGTGCGCGTGTAATTTGATAGCCATGTTGTAATGAGAACATGACAGCTGCGTTAAAACGAATATGCTGTGAGTGTTTGCACTTGTTCTAATTTGAAAATTCTTGTTGACATCTCAGTATTGGCGAGGAGTCGTAAATGAGAGAGAGAGAGAGAGAGAGAGAGAGAGAGAGAGAGAGAGAGAGAGAGAGAGAGAGAGAGAGAGAGAGAGAGAGAGAGAGAGAGATGATGATGATGATGATGATGATGATGAAACTTTATTTATCAACAGTAAAAAGTTTTGACAGAAACAAATCGTCATTTTACAATTTTACAAACTTGCCGTTGCAAACATCTACAACATAAAAATATAAAAAAATAATAAAAAGACATTATATTTACACACATAATTTCATGCTATCTATCTATCTATTTATATCCCGTAGTCTTGCCGACCGTTGGGGCACCACTGATGACTTGGCAACCAGCTCCCTCCATTCCTCTCTGTTCTCTGCTATTCTCAGCGTATCGCCCAGCTTCAGTCCTGTCCACTCTGAGATATTGTCCTCCCATCTTTTCCTCTGTCTTCCTCTCCTTCGTCCTCCTTGCACAGTGCCTTGCAGGATTGTTTTGGCAAGCCCTGCTGAGCGCGTGACATGCCCATACCCCTTCAGTTTGCGTTTTCTCACAATGGCTAATAAGTCTTCATAGGGCCCGATGGCTTGCCTGATTCTTCTTCCCACTTCCTCGTTTGTGATGTGATCTCTGTATGAGATGCCAAGCAGCCTTCGAAAACATCTCATTTCAGTGGCTTGTATCCTCCTTTCAAGGTCTTCTGTGAGGGTCCATGACTCGCAGGCATACAATAACACTGAGATGACTAAGGAGCGCATCAGTCTGATCTTGGAGCAGAGTGTGATGTTTCTGTCCTTCCATAGGGTCTGCAATCTTGTCAGTGCTGTTGTTGTCTGCGCAATCCTGGACAGTATTTCTGGTTTTGATCCATCATCTGTCACAATGGCTCCTAGGTATTTGAATTTCTTAACTGTTTCCAGTTTTTGGCCTCCAACCATGATTTCAGTGTCAATGCCACTGGCGTTATTGGTCATCAGTTTGGTTTTCTCTGCACTGATTTCCATCCCATATGCAATGGCTGTACTATCCAGCTTTTCCACCAGCTGAGCTAGCTCCTTCTCTGTTCCTGCAAGACCATCAATGTCGTCTGCAAAGCGCAAGTTCGTGATTGTTCTGCCTCCAATACTGACTGTTCCTTCATGATCTTTCAGAGCGTCCGTCATGATTCTTTCCAGGAAGATGTTGAAAAGAGTAGGTGAGAGCAAGCAGCCTTGTCTGACTCCAACTGTAGTCCTAAACCAGTTTCCTATTTTGCCGTTGAAGCAGACTGCGCTAGTGGCCTTGTTGTAAAGGTTTGCTATGACTTTGATCAGGTTGGCATTGATGTTGTATAGCTTCATGGTGGACCAAAGGGCTGCATGCCACACCCTGTCAAACGCTTTCTTAAAATCCACAAAGACATGATAGAGGTCCTGCTGGTGCTGGAGGTATCTCTCACATAGAACTCTCAGGTTGAAGATCTGCTCAGTTGTGCTGCGCCCTGGTCTGAAGCCTGCCTGTTCCTCAGCTATTATTTCCTCTGCCTGTGGCTTTAGCCTGTTCAGTAGGATCTTTAACATGACTTTGCTTGGGTCGGATATAAGACTGATCGTGCGATAGTTCTGGCATTGATGTAAGTTGCCTTTTTGGGGGAGAGTTATTATACGTGATTGGGTCAATGGTGTGGGCCAATCCCCTGACTGCCAGATCTTATTGCAGATTGTTAGTAAGGCGCTTATCGTGTCTTCTCCCCCTTCTTGGACTAGCTCTGCAGGGATGTTGTCTGCTCCTGCTGCCTTCCCTTTTTTCAGCGACTTCACTGCAGCCTCTACTTCTTCTCGAAGGATGGGATAGTTGCCATTGTTGGTCACGGGTGGGTTGACAAGTATGCCTGGGTCCCCTGCAGCTTGGTGGTTGTACAAATCTGAGCAGTACTCTGTCCATCTCTTCAGTATGTCTTGGTCTTCCGTAAGACAGTTCCCTTCACTATCTTGAATGATCGAGGAGCGTCCTTGTTTTACACTGGTCAGGTCTTTCACCAGCTGGTATGCTTTTTTGCTATTATTTTTGTTCAGATTTTCTTCTACGTGTTTACACTGATCTTCAATCCACTTATTCTTTGCCCTTTCATGCTTTTCTTGATATCCTGGTTAATTTCCCTGTATTGTTTAGCTCCTTCTACCTCTGATTTCTTTCATTTCATTTCATGCAACAATATTTAAAAGAAAATAAAAACAAAATAATAATAATTAATTTTTAAAAAGTAAAAAAAATTATATACATAAAATAATAGTGACACTCAACATTCATCTTATACCACACACACACACACACATACACACACACACACACACACACACACACACACACACACACACACACACACACACACACACACACACACAAACATTATACATAAATGCATGTGGTACATGAAAGTATTAACCATCAGGGTTTGTTTAAATAAGTGCCCAATGATGTTATGTTTGGCTCATCAGGTAATCAAAAAGTTTCGTTTTAAAGATTCCAAGCGAGGCTATAGTCTTCAAATGTGCAGGAATAGTGTTCCATACAAACGGTCCAGAAAATGATAAACTAGTTTTAAAGAGGCCAATTCTAGGCAGAGGTAGGGGTAAAGTATTGTTCCATGAGGTCCGTTCGCGTTCTTGCGGTGGCATAAATTTGGTGGTTATATACTGCGGTGTCATGTTATTTAATATCTTGTGCAGAGAGAGAGAGAGAGAGAGAGAGAGAGAGAGAGAGAGAGAGAGAGAGAGAGAGAGAGAGAGAGAGAGAGAGAGAGAGAGAGAGAGAGAGAGAGAGAGAGAGAGAGAGAGAGAGAGAGAGAGAGAGAGAGAGAAAAGTTATGACACAATGACAGTTATCAAATAATATTCACTATCTGCCGGATGTGACATGACCCGGGAACACGACCACTATTATTTTTTGTTCACGCTTCGTAACTCGTTCAGTGAAATACGATTAAAACGACACATTCTGATTGGAGGAGACTTATCTGACATAGACATGGCACCAAAACTTGTCTACCGTAGACAAGGCACTCCTGTTTGACCAAGTTGGTTTCGTAAATGTGTTCAATAAACTTTTTTTTTCAGTGAATACAGATGACACAGTTTGACTAGTGGAAACTTGTATACGTCGAGTTTTTGTTGTTTTTCTTCTGTTGTGTAACTGTTGAATAAAATATTCAATTAAGATGATTGGATTAGTGGGAACGTGCGTGACGTAGACATCGATGCGACAAGCAGAGCAGTAAGGTCACAGCAGATCTTATCTGCGTAGAAAAAAAAGAAATTCGGGCACTCACTCAAATCACTGAATCTGCAAGGAGCATAGATCCTTATGTGCCCCTGCAGTCAGAATCAGAATCTATGCCCCTTGCTTAAGAAAGACCTCTGCAGCTGTTACTCAAATGGCATGCAGAGTTCAAGTGTCACACCTTATCTTTGCATATATATTCAGTTATTCATCCAAGGTGTCATCCACTTCATGTAACCTGCAAAGGCATAGATGCTAATGTGCTCGTGCGGACTCGTTTCGAACAAGGGTCCGTGGAAACATCTGTTATGTGTGCCTACTCACATGGATTGTGAAAAGAAGGGTAGAAGAGTCCTAGTTGAGCCAAGACAACATTGATAACCCGTAGTATCTGCGGCGGAATTTTATTTGAAAGCACTCCCTGGAGCAGATCGCTTTAACTCATTCTACCCCAACACCGAAATCCTTAAATTTTGGCGCTGTCCTCTGAAGACTGCATTGCAGTGCAGGACACAGATCGACCATGATAGTTCAAGGGTGATGCCAGAATAGCTTGGCGCCCATAGGCGCCAAGCTATTCTGGCATCACCCTTGAACTATCATGGTCGATCCTTATCTTCCTATGGTGTGTCTGGGGTAGAATGAGTAAAAGCTTGTCGACTGCGCCGTGACGTGGGTCTGAGATGTCCTTGGGGTCCGCGACTTGGTCAAGTAAAGCAGGAAGTATGGAAAGATTCTCGCGATACCAGATGACTCGAATAGACATCGCGACAAGTATCAGTATCATCCAGTGCAGATTTAACAAAGGAAGTGGCAGTCATCCTCCCTATCATTGGCACGTTCACCACCAGCGACGGTCTAAAAAGGATGCCTCGCTCTGCAACCAGGACAGATTTATCGCCGGATAATTCGTCTGGCCGAGGCAGGACGATGTTCATGAGGGCCAGCAAGAGGCATAGGTCCTCATGAGCCCCCGCGTCTGCGGAGGATCATGAGGATCTATGCCTCTTGCGCTTGACACTGTTATTTGTGTTCCCGCAGAGAAGAATTAACTGTGTGGAGGCCAGCATAGAACAGAGTACTGTAGTCTTTACTTATAACAAGGTCGGATGTAACAGAAGTCAGACTATTATCACAACTATTTCTTTTTCAAATATACAACTTACTCCGCCTATAGCAAAATCGGATATAACAACACTTTTCTAGGGTCCAGACAGGACTCTTTCTATGTAAATTAATTAGCTTATAACAAACATCGAATATTACAACAATAAAAATTGCAAGTTGTTATATCCGAAGTTTGTTGTGTATGTGTGAGTTATTTTCGCTTATAACAAACTTCAGATGTTACCAAAACCAAGTCTGGTTCCCTCGCGGTTTGTTATATCCGAAGCTTCACTGTTTAAACTTCGAGACCTACAGCGTTACTGCCGAACGTGAAAAATACAATACATTAAAATAACCAATAGGGGAAGAACACATTGTAGTCGATCCATCCCCCGTGACTTCTACGGTCTGGCAATACGAGTTATTGCTAATTCATAATTAGGTCCAAGACAGTTGGTAGAACCCTTTCTTGATTGCGTCCTAATGCTACGAGGACGCATGACGCACGGAACCCGTTTACTGCGTCATGCGTCCTCGAGGTGTTGGCTGGAAGATTCCACGGAATGTTTGAAGTCCGTGCAATGTTTGCCCCAATTCTGATTTAGGGGTTACCTCTGTTCCCAGGCGACGCGAAAATCTAAACAATCTTGTTTTTGAAGGCTCTTTTTTCCACTGTCACCCTTCAACCTTTGTCGGTATTTTAGCTTTTTCCCTGGAGGTGCAAGATGAATATTGGGTGCTTTATTGTGCATCCTAAAAAGGCTACGTGCCGCACAGCCAATGTTTGGAAACTTCCAGTAATGAAGTAGTCTCGAAATTCACTTGTCCACTTTCTTGTTGCCCCCTGATAGTTCAGCGGGGAAGTGCCTGAGGCGCTGAACAGCCCCCCCCCCCTCTCTCTCTCTCTCTCTCTCTCTCTCTCTCTCTCTCTCTCTCTCTCTCTCTCTCTCTCTCTCTCTCTCTCTCTCTCTCTCTCTCTCTCTCTCTCTCGTTTGTTTTTCAAGACAGGAACGCATGAAATATACGATTGAGTGACATTCTTAATTAAAATCGTGCAGTCGTTGAAATGATTACGTAACAAGCGGAGTTTTCAGATGATGGAGTTCGTGTAAACTGCGAACATTATAGGGGACTTTTTTCTTCTCTTATTTAATAATTTTAAAAAAAAACACTGTAAATTGAATGCTCTCAGAATAAGGTGTAGATCAGATTAAGGCCCCATGATGTTCTGAGGATCTAGTTCTCTTGCGTGTTAACCATTTGGCTTGGCTGTCGGCAGCGGGTTGTTTTTTTGTTGTGATGTTTGTTTGTTGTTTTTGTTTTTTAGCGATGATTCCTGCAGGAATCATCGCGATACGAGCCGCTACCGACAGCCAAAGGGTTGATGTTTTAACGTGTTCCGGCGGTGAGGGAGTTAATGTTAACTTATTGTGTTTGGTAAATTACACGCTCACGTAACGGCTGACCTTTTATCTTAGGTCATGTCGATCTGTGGACAAATCGTGTCCTGGTATGTTCTTGTAACCTAGAAAAACGGATATCGCCTTATACTTATAACCCTCTCTATGGATATTAAACTTATTTTCTTGCTATAGCAGCTTAGGGTTTCAGCAGGGAAACCCATCTACATGCAAGCGGCACAGATCGTGATGAGCCCCGCAACTGCGGGGGGGATGGGGGGGGGGGGGCTGGGGTGGGGTGGGGACTCATCACGATCTATGCCGCTGGCTCCCTCTATGTATATCTATGTTGCTTCTTTCGAGGAGACCATTGAGCGTTTAATCTTAGGTGTTTGCCGAAGATTTTTGTGAAAGACTGAATGAGTAAGTTTAAAAATCGACCGCTGATTTACAGTCCTCGTTTACAAGTGCTCTTATATCTGTTTGAGATATTGATTTTCAAGTGAATCCTGCGCTTTTCCCGAAGACTTTGATTATTATAATTCAGTCCTGCGCGTTTAAGTAATCATGAAGAAGGCCGACAGGCATTATTGCATTTGGGTCGTGAAGGGTTTTGTATTTTTCAGTTGACAAAGGCATCCCAACGTCATTCAGTGCTTTTTGATGTCAACTTAGGCGCTGTGATATAGCGTCGATGAAAAGAAAAATGCAGAGATAATAATATTGAAGATCAAAAGAAGAGGATTTTTTAAAGAAATAAAACACGGAGAATAATAACTGTCAATTTACGAAATCGAGAATTCATTACTAGAATTGCGTCGCATAAACACACACAGTCTTGTTGTTTGTTCAGGTTTTTTTTTTTCTTTTCTTTTCTTTTTTCTCAGGTGCAGCAGACGTTTTTATTATTGTCTTGATGTTTCATCATATCGAGTTAACCCTTTGGCTGTCGGTAGTGTTTTTCGTAAAGATGACTCACATCGGAATCACATCGACAAAAAACGCTACCGACACTCAAAGGGTTAGCTCATACTACGGGCCACGTATCAATAGCTGCGCAAGTGTCGAATAGCGTGGTTCTCAGAGAGAAAAGCTATATTTCAACCAGTTCGCTGCAGACATAAACTGCACACATCTCAGCTGCACTAAAGTACACATACTCACAAGCCCGCGCAGATGCGGGGGCTCACGAGGATCTATCACTTCGTTTCATAGTTCCTTTGACGGCTGGGGATCTTTGGCGTTGAACTGAACAAGATTTTAAAATCACAGCTTGCGTCCAGTGGCACGGAAGAGGTTAATCCTTTGGCTGTGTCGCTAGGCGGTTTAGTCGACATGATTCCTGCAGGAATCATCGCGACAAAACCCGCTACCGACAGCCACAGGGTTCAGTGCAAGTTGACGCAGACTGTTTTTTTTTTTTTTTTTTCTGAAATCTTCCTTAACTCATTCTACCCCAGACACACCACAGAAAGATAGGGATCGACCATGATAGTTCAAGGGTGATGCCAGAATAGCTTGGCGCCTATGGGCGCCAAGCTATATTGGCATCACCCTTGAACTATCATGGTCGATCTGTGTCCTGCACTCTCTCTTGGCTTGACTTCGCAAACGAAGATTTTATAGGAGTTGCCCACGACGTCTGCAGGCTTGTTCGTGGCTGCGGAGGCCAATCCGAGACAGGCAGGTTCGACCGCAGTGGCTGCAGGGGAAGGTCTGGCCAGGGTTCTGAGCTGCGGCATCTCTGTTTTTTCTCCTGAGCCGCTTGTCCTTAAGGCTAGCTCTGCGAGAGTCCTCAAAGGAGACAGCTGCCTTGTAAATGGTGGAGCGCCAGGTGTCACGGTCCGCAGCAAGCGAAGACCACTGGTGGTGGTCGATTTGGCAGGCACTAAGCGACTTCTTGAGACAGTCTTTGTATCTCTTCTTTGGTGCCCCTCTGTCACGGTGTCCAGTAGCAAGCTCGCCGAACAGGGTGATCTTTGGTAGGCGATGATCCTCCATCCTGGAGACATGCCCCGCCCAGCGGAGCTGTGTCCGCAGCAGCAAAGCCTCGATGCTCACAGTTTCAGCCTGTTCAAGGACCTCGACGTTGGTGACATAGTCACTCCAGTGAATGCCCAGGATGGTACGCAGGCAGCGCTGGTGGAAGCGTTCGAGGAGTCGTAGTTGGCTGCGGTAGAGGGCCCAGGACTCGGAACCATACAGCAGGGTGGTGAGGACCACAGCTCTGTACACGCTGAACTTGGTGCCTGTTTTCAGCTGTTGATTGTGCCACACCCGCGTGAAAAGTCGCCCGAAAGCACTGTTCGCTTTTGCCAGCCTGCTGTCAAGCTCCTTGTCCAGCTTGGCGTCCGACGTGATAATGCAGCCAAGGTAAGTAAACTGGTGCACTGACTTTAGTTCAGACTCGCCAATGGTGATGTGAGGAGGGCGATACACTGTCTTGGGTGCCGGCTGATGGAGGACCTCTGTCTTTTTCAGACTGACCTCGAGTCCAAAGAGCTGGGCAGCATCTGCGAAGCAAGACGTGATGCGCTGCAGGGCTCTCTCTGTGTGTGCAACGAGGGCAGCATCATCAGCAAAAAGCAGCTCACGAATCAGTTGGTCTAGGGTTTTCGTGTGGGCCTGCAGTCGTCTGAGGTTGAACAGGCTGCCATCGAGACGATACCTGATGTACACTGCATCGTCATCATCGAGGTCCGCTGTGGCCTGCTTCAACATCATGCTAAAAAAGATGGTGAAGAGGGTCGGTGCCAGCACGCAGCCCTGCTTTACGCCGTTGAGAATAGGGAATGGTTCTGAGAGGTCATTGTTGAGTCTGACCTGGCCTTGCTGGTCCTCGTGTAGCTGGACAATCATGTTGAGGAACTTTGGGGGACAGCCAAGTCGCTCCAGGATCTGCCACATGCCTTGCCTGCTCACAGTGTCGAACGCTTTTGTTAGGTCGACAAATGTTACGTACAGCCCTTTGTTCTGCTCGCGGCACTTCTCCTGTAGCTGTCTCAGCACAAAGACCATATCGGTGGTGCTCCTGTTTGCTCTGAAGCCACACTGGCCCTCTGGGAGTTGGTCTTCAGCGATGGCAGGTACCAGCCGATTCAGGAGCAGCCTTGCAAGGATTTTCCCAGCAATGGACAGCAGGGTAATTCCCCGATAGTTGGAACAGTCAGACTTCTCGCCTTTGTTCTTGTACAGGGTGATAACGACTGCGTCACGGAGATCTTTTGGTAGTGTTCCTTCCTCCCAGCAGCAGAGAAAGAGGTCATGGAGCTTGTTGTGCAGTGCTGTGCCTCCATGTTTCCAGATCTCTGGCGGTATTCCATCAATGCCTGCTGCTTTGCCACTCTTGAGCTGGTGGATGGCTGTGAGGGTCTCTTCAGCGGTGGGCGGTTCGTCCAATTCAACCTTTACTGGGAGGTGTGGGATTTGTAGGACGACTGCTTCTTGAACAGTGCGCTCAGCGCTGAAGAGGCTCTGAAAGTATTCCGACCAGCGGTTCAAGATGGAGGTATTATCTGTGAGGAGTGCCTGGCCATTCGCGCTTCGCAGGGGACTTTGTACCAGGTGCCTGGGGCCATACACTGCTTTCAGTGCTTCGTAGAAGCCCCTGTAGTCACCATTGTCAGCACAAAGCTGGGTCCTCTGTGCAAGTCTGGTCCACCACTCATTCTGGAGATCTCTGAGCTTGCGCTGGAGACTGCTGCAGACGAGGCGGAAGGCAGACTATGGGCGCCAAGCTATTCTGGCATCACCCTTGAACTATCATGGTCGATCTGTGTCCTGCACTACACTAGAGTCTTCAGAAGACAACGGCAAAATGCGGGGATTTCGGTGTTGGGGTAGAATGAGTTAATTCAGAACCAAAAGACCCCAGCTGTCCATGGAACGTGGATTCAAAGTGGTGTTAGCAAGAGGCATAGTTCCTCATGAGCCCCCGAAAACTGCGGGGGCTCATGAAGATCTATACCTCTTGCAGTTGGGTGGTGTTCACATTTACTCGGCACTGAACGGGCTAAAATCCCTTCAAACCCCGAGTAGCGTGTCAAGTTTTCGCTTTTTCTCAACTGTCCTGTGATGACCTCTGCCAGTGTTTGCACATTCTTTTCAATTAGACTGAGTGCCCGCCAAGACTGTTTCCACAGAACTAATTGCCCTTCGCCGCACTGTAAAAAAAAAAAAAAGATTATTAACTAAGACTGTTAGCTCTTCACCTTTTCGATGCGCACCAAGAAAAAATTAACACCAGCCAACTGCAAGAAGTATGGAGCCACATGAACCCGTACACTTGAGAGCCAAGATATCGGCGCCGGAACCGTGATTCGAACCCACGACCAAGCTGCCCCTTCGCTCTCTTACACTCAGACGCTTACTAAATGCGCACAAGGTCATGGAGCCGGCGTCGGCCGCCTTTGGCCCGCGCACGTTCGTGCGCGGGCCAACGGCGGCCGACGTCGGCCCGATGACCTTGTGCGCATTGGGTAGCCGCCTGAGGTTCGCGTTCGCGGCTCCGATTGGTTGGTTAGCTCGGGGATTAACGTCCACGGCACCAGAGGGATCAGTAACGGGGCAGCTATTGTCTATGCAGTACGACCTTAACACTGATCAATTCAGGCGCACTGCAGATGTGCTTCTGAATGGACACGCTAGCATTGGTTGGTTAGTTCGGGGTTTAACGTCCACGGCACCGAAGTGATAGGAGACGGCCCAACACGGGCGGGTTATGGGGGACAGTGAAATCTATTGCCTATGGAGTACGACCTGAACACTGAACAATTCAGGTACACTGCAGCTATGCCACTTTGACTTAACAGGACCATCCAACGGACATGCTATGGAACAATCCCATCTTTTTTCCCTAGGTTTGCGAGTCCAGCTACCGGGGCCGGAACGGATACTCGAACCCACGACCCGGCGATTCCCTTCGCTCTCTTTCGCTCTAACAGTTAACCCTTATCATTCGGAATACACCAGTGTATGAAATAGGTTTGACTAAAATAGTTCAAGGGTAGTGCCAGAAGAGCTTGGCGCCTCTAGGCGCCAAGCTATTCTGGCACCACCCTTGAACTAAAGTCATTGGTCTATATCATTATCTGTAAGTACTATAATGTAGCTTGGATATGGCAGTGTACAAATATGAAGCTTTTACCCACAGTATATGGGTTAACCGCCAAAGCTATTTCGGGCTCTAACGGCGGCTCCGATATTCTGAGGCTTACTTTAACCCATCTCAGTAGCCACAACGCCCTACAGCAATTGATGGATCGACCATGATAATTAAAGGGTAGTGCTAGATTAGCTTGGCACCATCAAGTGCCGAGGTGATCTAGCACTACCCTTGAATTATCATGGTCAGTCCATCTCATGCAACTGGTACATAGTTGGTAAGGGATATGCGGCCTTGGGGTTAAATGGGTTAAATACATTTCGGCCTATATGTCGCGGACTGCCGTTTCACATTTCGCCATTTCGTACTCCGCCGCGATGTAATTCTATGTTATACAGGTTCTGAACGAACAAATGCCTTGCCAGATTACCCTTCCTTACCAGCAGACAACACATGCGCGCCACCTGCTAAATCCAATCGATAAACTTTTAAAGCGCGCTGACGTGTAATAAGGGGAGAAAACCGATCGGAAGTCTCGTGATTTATGGCCCTTGAACGCGGCAGACGATATTTTACGTTATCGACGGAGGGGAAAGTGTGCCTAGGGATTCAATACGCGAAACTCAGAATCTGAATACAAAAGAGCTGATGCAACGAAAGTGGGCTTTGGGAATAATTTATGTTGTTGAGGTGTTTGTCGAAACCTTTCAATGCTACAAGCCTTCAGTCAAAATCGATGTACCATTTGCGTGTCGGTAGCGGTTTTAGTGGCGATGATTCCTACAGAAATCAGAGTCATTGCGAATAAAACCGCTACCGACACGCAATGGGTTAACACATTTGGATGTCGCCCACTGGAGACTACGTTGCAGTTCCGAGTCAGTGACGACCAAATCCGCGAGCATGTTATTTCAAAAACGTTAAACGTTGAACGTGTAGGGCTTAACGTTTTTGCCCACTACAAATGTGATTTCAAAGACAGGGCATGAACAAATTTTGATCAGAGCTGGATTCGAACCTACGGTCAAGAGTCGAACGCTCTACCACCTGAGCTACTCAGCTCTCCCATGCTAGTTCAAAGTTGGTGCGAGAATGGTCGCCAAACCATTCTCGCACCAGCTTGAACTATCATATCTCCCGCACGGGTTATGAGTTACGTTTAAGCCTTGCGCAGGAACATTGAGATAGCTCACCGAGGACGTGCTGTGTACGGCTAGGCGACTATTCGACGCGTGTTAGCATGCATCACGCCTCCAGTGAGTCAAAATACCAGCTAGTCTTAAACGCTGATCGATTGATTGATTGTACATTGCTTAACGTCCCAACAGAAACAAGGCTTTCTCAAGATGTGCCTGCACTGCTTGTGAAAAAAAAGAAACAGAATATTGAATGTATGTCGCCTGCCGGTCCAATACGTTAAATAAACCTACGACATGGGGCCAAAATAAAGCTAAAACCATTTAGCAGCACACATTCAATATCAAAAGCTACAGGCAGTGCAGACAGTTGGGAGAGTTTTAAAAAGGCAAATACAGGTGAATGGACCAAGGGTAGACAGAAACACATGCCCAAGAATAGAGGGGAAAACCCACCCTGTGGGGCTGACCAGGGTGACCCTGGGAACTAAAAAGTAGTTAACCCCACCCAAGTCCCCCAGGGCAGACCCAGGTGGGGACTTAAACGCTGAGGACCGCTGATCTGTAGGAGGGAGTAATGAAAAACGTATGCGTTTGACATTCTCAATAAGACCGTCATTACGTTATATACAGTTACTAAAACTAAAAACGTAACAAAACAAAGGTAATCAACACATAAAATTGTAAATTGTTCTATGTTATGAGGTCAGAAAATGTTTAGTCAGCATTTCTTGGAGCGTGCCGTGGCACAGTAAAATAAAGTAATATGAGTTCTTTGTACTAATCAAACGTGATACTCTTTTGTTTCTATCTTACTTTGTCCCCAGAGACAACTGCTCAAATTGTTTGCGTTTTTAAGACTCATAACTGTAAGCTCATGCATATAATCGGGGCTGTTTTCACGCCCTTTGACCCGTCTGTCATCAACCTTTTGCGTGTCGGTAGCAGGTTTTTTTCGCGATGACTCCTGAGGGAAAACATCGCGACTAAAATAGTCCATAAGCTAGGAAAGTCTACCGTGCACCACCCCCCCCCCCCCCCCCAGTACTCAATAAGATGGGTTTCAAAGTGTTTCTTAGTATGTCCCGAGATGTTTAAGCCATGTTCCCCGAAACTCCTTAGGAACACACCAGAGATATAGCCGATGGCGCAAGGGTACCCCCATTCACGCTCTTCGCAGGTGCTAAAATGAGGTTGAGAACCATTTTTCTCTAAATAAATCAGAATGCATTCCAAAAGCCCAAATCAGACAATATTATGTCAAGGCACACCTTCTGCAGCCTCTGCAAAAAACAGAATGAAAAAATATTGAATGTCTGGCTCACAGTGAAGGTATTTGTGCACCCAGTAAACGACCATTTCTGCGAAATCGCAAAAAAAAGACAAAAATAATGTGTCAGCTGCCTTCAGACATTTTTTATAGTACTGACAGTCCATTTTCAGGTTTACATCATTAAAACGGGATGTCACAATTATTATAAACTTGACTAGGTGATGCTGTGATTACTGTGAGTGCCACAGTAGTTGATTTTGTATCCCTACCCACAAGTTGTAAAAATACACAAAATTAATTAGAAAAAATTGCTGAACTTATTCCATTTTATTTTGACCTCTCTTTACCTATTACGTTTGAATAATGTGAGCATAAAGTGCAAGAAAATAAGGAAAGTCGGCATCCTTTACAGTATGTTCGTGGTGAATGATAGCTTTTTCCCATTTAAAATTGCCGAATTGGGAAACATACGTTGTTTCTGATGCCCTCAGAAATTTTGTATACAACTGATAGGTCTTTTTATGTTTTATTGTTTAGGATAGAGTACCACAGTTACTCCCAACCTGATTTTATGATGCTGTGATGCATTTAGGGGCCACAGTGGCTGAATCTGCTGCCCTACCCCCATTTTACCTGTACGCAAAGGAACGAATAAATGATCATAACAATTGCTCCTCTGATTAAATATGTTGCCAGTTTTCTTAACAAAATATGCATATTGAGCATAAACATTTGTGATCATTTCATTAATTGTAATGTGACCCATCAATTTAATTGTAATTCTTTTTATTTAAGGCATGCTTAACAGGGGCTGCGGCTGAAGCTTCTACCATCTGCACATTCAGCACTCTTGTCAAACTCGGGGAAATGTTGGGTCTGATGCTGTTTTTGGTCTACATTAATGACATCAGTACAACAGTACCAAGGTTCGTCTTGAACATCCTCCATGCGGATGACTTTGCAGTGTGGAGCGCAGCAGAACATAAAGAAATAGCATCCTCCAGAATCCAGGATGCTGCCAATAGAGTCAGCAGCTGGAATGAAAGAGGCCACTCAAACTGAGCTAGAACATCTCGTTCAATCAGACGGGAAAGTCACCTCAAAACTGGAGACCTTCCAGTACCAAAGAGAGACAGGCCAACTTTACTGGCAACAAATAAATTACTGGATTCACGTGGAGGCCTCACATTGAAGCCATGGAAGCTAGAGCTGCACAAAAAAGTCTCTGATGAAGAAACAGGTGGGGACCACATTGGCGCATATTACCACAAGCAAACACCTGCTCGGTCAGACCAGTTGTGCGGTACCAAGATACATCGACAACATGAAACACTGCCTGCAAAACCCAAAAAGCCAGGCTTGACAAGATGCAGAACATGGGTCATTCTCATGATGCAGTGACATTCTTAGAGCCATCTGGAGCAGCCCAATTTATGAAATATAGGACATTGGAGCCACTGGAATGCAGAACAGCACACACGATGAAGAGACTTACTAAACACCGACAGCATGAGAGACTACAGGAGCAGACCAAGAATCGTCCGAAATGCCCAAATCTGAACCGCCAACTGAAGGTCCTGCAAAGGGCTAACACTAACGTCCTGGAACCAAGCCCAAAGATGTGTGAACAGCTCCCTTCAGATACGTGGGCATCCCGAAAGAGCCTTCAAGACAACGTAAACAATGTTCCAGGACTCTTTGCCAAAGGTTGCGGCACTGCACAAAGCCATCTTGCTGGAGGTTGTGCACAAGCGCTACCCTCACAGCAGCTGTGATACCACACAAGATGCCATGCGCAATGAAGGAAGTGGCGTGTACATCTGTTGTGCAGACCGCACTACTACCTCCCTCTCCTTACCAGCTGGCGGCAGCAGCTCCAACTATCGTACAGATCTGCAGGTGCTCAACACAGCAGTAGAGCACTAGCTAGGGAAAGGCAGCAGCTTGATCCACTGATCTCACCAGGAAGCTTCAAGATAGACTGGATGCCCTGTCCACAAAATAGTGCTGCAGTGGATTCCTGTGCATTCTGGACTAGCTGGGAATGGAGACACTACAACAACAAAGTGATTGGCAACAGCAGAATGGCGACTGCAGCCCGTGGGCAGCTGACATCAACAAGCTGAACAGGGAGAGCCAGGCCACCATCTTTCATCTACGCACTGATTACTCTGGACTGGGTCCATACAGAAAAGTAGGAACGTTTCACAAACCCAAACTGAAGCCTGAAGGTTTACACGTTTAATCAGATCACTCTGTATCAGCAATTATTTGAAGCTTTCGTGCCTAATGCATGAAGAGATACCAAAATAAAAGAACGCTTAGCGAATGGCGGACTTCGGTAGAAGCGTAAACAACCAATCAGAATGTTCGGCAGAAATGCCATGCAGTCACTTTATGATCAGAGCTAAATAGAGATCACTTGCAAAAAGCGTCAGCATGATTGTTCGCAATGGAATAGTCACAAACTGGGGGAGAAAGAAAAAAGAAGTAGCCACAAGTTTGCCAGCACGTTGTCATTATTTACAAACTTTCACAGACTTTAAGGAAAAGGACTGAAATTGACAGACTTTCCAGGGCCCTGAAAAGGCCTTGTCATTTTTTAACAACTTTCACAAATGTTCACAGACCGTAAGGACCCTGCTGGACTCACCTCGTGAGACTGGGTCATGCGGAAACAGCCCTATGCGAATTTGGTGTAGAAAATCAGTCTCCTTAGCACATTCTCCAAACATGTCCATACAGAGAAGCGGTCTGCTGGCAGTTCTGACCAGAAGACACGCCCCTGTACACCAAACTCTGAAAACATGCTGCCTAGCTCTTGACAGCTCACTTATTGGTAGCCAGAACGATATAAGATTTAAAGATGGCCATCAAAATATTGAACGTTGCAGAAGGTGGAAGTGGAGATCTTGTGGTCGACATGTGGAAACTAAGTATTTTTGATAACATTGTTTTGGCTATTAGGAACCATGAAACTTTATTACGCATATTCATATTTACACATTCCTAGATGAAAATAAATGAAAGGAAAAGGGGAGACCTTACTAGACCCGCCTTACGCTAGGTAAAATATCACCTAAAAGACCAGCCAGTTAAAAATAGTTACAATTAAATTGATGGGTTACATTGAAATTAATGAAATGATCACAACTTTGTATGCTCAATATGCATATTTTAAAAAAACTGGCAACAAAAAATATTTAAACAGAGGAGTATGACGTAAGCAATGTTTATGATTATTTTGCGATACTTTGCGTACTGGTAAAATGGGGGTAGAGCAGCAGATTCAGTAACTGTGGCCCCTAAATGCATCATAGCATCACAAAATCAGGTTGGGAGTAACTGTGGTACTCTATCCTAACCAATAAAACCTAACAAAGACCTATCGGTTGTATACAAAATTTCTGAGGGCACCGGAAACAACGTACGTTTCCCAATTCGGCAATTTTAAATGGGAAAAAGCTATCATTCACCACGAAGATACCGCAAAGGATGCCGACTTTCCTTATTTTCTTGCACTTTATGCTCTCATTATTGAAACTTAATAGGTAAAGAGAGGTCAAAATGAAATGGAATAACTTTAGTAATTTTTTCTAATTAATTTTGTGTATTTTTACAACTTGGGGGTAGGGATACAAAATCAACCACTGTGGCACTCACAGTGATCACAGTATCACCTAGTCAAGTTTATAATAATTGTGACATCCTGTTTCTGTTTTAATGACGTAAGCATGAAAATGGACTGTCAGTGCTATAGAAAATGTCTGAAGGCTTCTGACACATTATTTTTGTCTTTTTTTTTTTTCGATTTCGCGGAAATGGTCGTTTGTTGGGTGTACAAATACCTTCACTGTGAGCCAGAGATTCAATATTTTTTCATTCTGTTTTCGCAGAGGCTGCAGAAGGTGTGCCTTGACATAATATTGCCTGATTTGGGCTTCTGGAATGAATTCTGATTTATTTAGAGGAAAATGTTTCTCAACCTCATTTTAGCACCTGCGAAGAGCGTGAATGGGGGTACCCTTGCGCCATCGGCTATATCTCTGGTTTGTTCCAAAAAGGATTTTCGGGGAACATGGCTTAAACATCTCAGGACATACTAAGGAACACTTTGAAACCCATCTTATTGAGTACTGGGGAGGGGGGGGGGGGTGCACGGTAGACCTTGCTAGCTTGTGGACTATTTGCACTGGATAGATGTACGCATGGGTGGATTTGAGCAGAGTACATTTCGGTTAGTAGTGACAAGCTTTGAAGTTTTATATTCAAATATAGTGAAATTGACCACTTCAGCATCAATGTCGGTAATCAGAAGGACTCTGGTAAAGTTTTGTTTTGGACTGGGTGCATACATTATTGAGCAACATTTTCCTTGATATACTGCCGATAAACAAACAGATGTAATTACTTGACAAGAATCAAATGTCCTCGTCTCATTAGTTACGACTCGGACATTTTGATTCGGGTCTCGTAATCACATCTGCCTGTTATCGGCACTATATCAAGCAAAATGTTGCTCAATATAATATTTATGATTCTAATGCTGGTGCTCATGATTATGAATGTATGATGTTCACCTACAACACTATTTATCTATTAAATACTAGTATTGTTCATAATGTCATGTTGTTGTGGATAATTTAGATATATGATTTTATTAGTGCACGCTACCGGTAGATGATTTATTAGCCCACTTGTAATAATAATAAATAATAAAGAATGGTTCTTGTATAGCGCAAAATCTTTTTGTGGCAAAAACTCATTGCGCTAACACACGCAGTCAAACATGACATAGACGATAGACATTACAAATAAATACAACAGGACCACGGATCTACGACTGAGAAAAAGCAAGCTGGAAGAAGTGAGTTTTCAACTGAGTCTTAAACTGAGAGAGAGTAGGGAGATTTCGCAGACTGGCAGGCAGCGAGTTCCAAACTGAAGGTGCAATGAAGCTACATGAGCGTTCACCAACAGTTTCAAGTTACGCTTCGGTGCCTTCAAAAGTTTCTCACTGGAGGACCGCAGAGAACGTGAAGGCTGGTATGTGCAGAGTGAAGCAGAAAGGTAAGCCGGGAGAGTCCCGTCGAAGTGACGGTATGCCAGAGTTGCCATCTTGTACTGGCATCGAAACTTCACCGGCACCCAGTGGAGTTCTTGAAGCATGGGTGTTGCATGGTCGCATTTACGCTTCTTCCGAACACTCTTGTGCATGCAAACACCGGTGATGTACATAACACTGATGGCTGCATGTGCGAAAGGGTTATGTGAAGGTTGGAGGGAACTCCGCCATTGCCGGTCCCAAGCCCGGATGAGAAAGGAGGGTTGGGTGTGGGGTCATCGCTGCCCCACTCTGTAAAGCTCACCCCCATAAATAGGTTAACTGAATAATTTTAACTCGTTTGAGATGTGCTACATATGGATACATGTACGTGGCTGTTTGTCGCATATCTGTATTTGGCAGGTTTCAAATGAGGGAAACAAATTTATTAATGATTAACATAAAGAATTTTTTTTTAGGATGAAGTATGGCCAAGTGCATGTGTTTATCTTCATGCATGCATACATGTGTAATTAACTCTTTCACCACCAAATTTATATAGGGACATCATTTGCCAAATATTTCTTTAACTGTGTGAACTGCTGGACAGTTGGTCTGTTAATTGCTTATATCTCAGAACTTATTCCCGATATTTACTTCAAACTTTGTTTGTATTGGGGGTTGATGTTAATTTCAAAGTTCATATTATTATTGTAACTTTGACTGATTACACAGACAGCCTTTACAAGGTTTATAATACAAATAGAGTGGACGTGACATGCACATTGTCAGTGAAACAGCAAAACACTCTCTACAATCTGTAGACTCTTGTTGGAATTTTCTTGCTGTTCTCAGCAGAAGTATCAAGGTCATCGTCAGAATAATTTTCAGGCCCTTCACTATAAGGTCAAGAACCTCTCATGCATTGAAGCACAATTTCGAAATCACAGCCAGTTTGATACACTCGATTTGCTGTAAAGTTTCGTCAGTTCATTAATTTTGATTTAAAGTCTCCCAACACCGAGGTGGTCAGGGAATTGTGAAGCAAAAACCCCACAGCTTTTGATCTGCACGTTTGGTTGTACTACTCTAGAATGGGTTGCGGGTTATGGGGGTGGGTGGATGAAGAGTAAGATGTGTGTCACTGACGTCAGTCAGTTAAGCGGGTAGAAACACTGTATTGAGGGAACTATGATCACCGTGACATACCCCCTCTGTCATAGTCGCCCATGGCAGCGTACATGTAAGTCGACTAAAATGGTGAAAGAGTTACTTACATGCTACATTACTGACTACCAGTTATTTCATGAATAAACTTAATCAAACCTTGATAGCAGTTGCAAAATCTACACTGTGCATTAGTATAATCTTGGTTAAGTTATGTCTTCCTTTTGTGTTTATGTTTCTGTGAGCCAAAGGATATTTTCCATTTTATGCATGTCGTTTAATGTCAATAAAGTTTATTCAATTCAATTCGATTGTGTGGTACATGCTTGTTTGTATAAGCAGAATTTAAAACAAACACTTGCAATGAGTGGTTTTGTTTATTCTTTTGCCTTCGAAAAAAACATTACGAGATACACAGTTAACCCCTTTACTGCTTATAAAAAATTAATGGTACCCAGCTACTGGCAGCAAAGAACCCCACCAACCCCTGTAAAACATAGGTACTTGACGAGTGTGTCTTGACATATAATATGGTTTCCGCGAGCATGATAGACACTCAATACTATTGAGTGTGTACTGTACAGCCGGTTGGTGGCTCACTCACAGAAATAGCAAGAATATCAAATCGTGCTTATCAGGCTCCTCTGCTATGGACATGCAAGCTCATGAACCTTGTCTTGCTGGACTGATTTGATTAGTTAGTTATTTGAGTTTAACGCCGAGCAGGTAATTCGCAAATAAGGACATTTCACGGCGGAGACTGATGTGGACGGAAACATGTGGTGTGGAGTTTTGCAACTGATTCATGGACGAAGTTTGCCTTGCAGAGTTATCTTGCTGAATGGATTTTTTTCTAAACAATCTAACCTCTTTTGGAAATGTAGCTGTGGGGTTAAATGGTTAATGGAACTATACTGTAAGGTCCAAACTACGGACCTGCACACATGAAATGCACTGAACAGCCGTATGAAAGACTTGCATGTTTTTCATATACGTATCTGTAAATGAGCAACATTGTAATATTTTGTGAACTGGTTCAGAATTACTTTCCTGTTTTTCAAATTTTCATAAATTAAAGGATATTGTGCATCTTAAACTTTGATTGTCTTAAACCTCTTCTGCCATCTGAGTTCAGCAGAACCTGATTTGAATGACCAGCCTTATAAGAGACCACCTGCCATCTAAGACCACCATTTAGGTGATTGTAGCCTTCTTATTGATGGTTTTTAATGACAGGAAAAATTATTTGCTCTTCAAGACTTCTCTTGCCGAGTTATGCAAATAGGTCTGAATTCCACTGACAATGATTTATTGCACGTGCAATACAACATGCACAATTAATGAACACAAACAATTTTTGGCAAAAAAAAAAACCCCAAATTTAGTATGCAAAAATAGCAAGATGTACTCGGGGCTTTTAAAGCCATGTATATCTTGTGCATAAAATGCTTGGATATTGTTGCTTGTCAAAATGAATCCAGTTCAGTTGGCTTTGAGCAGTCAAAACCTCAAATATTCATTTTGCTGCATTCAAAATATCAGTACATCGGCATTGTAATTTGTTTTCCTGAAATTCTGAAATAATGATCATATACTTGTGATCAGACGACAAACTCAACCATCGTTTTCTGTCCTCGTTTATCTTCACACAAACAAAACGCCCCAACACACACATTTCTTTTCAGTGTGCTAGATTATAGATAGTAAACAATTGGATTTTATAATTCTATCTGAAAAAACAAACCTATTATATAATTTTAATCTATTTCATTCTAGAAAATGCTACGTTTGCTTTAAAGAGGGAAGTCAAGGCTAGGGGTCTACTAACATTGGACAGGTCAAGTCCAATATCACTTCAGCCATTCGTACACGAAATTTCTCTCAAATGAGCAATGTAAGTAGCAATGCAATATGTACTATGTAATTTCATCAAGTTCAAGTTCTCCAAATCATACAAGATCATGGAAAAACTTAATGAAAATCCTCAAAAGGTACATTTTTGAGCTAAGACTACATTACCTGTAAGAGTTGTCATGTATCGGCTAGCTGCTAATTGTAATACTGCAAAAAAAGGAAGGGACATCTGTATTCAGGTCATCTGCTATTCCTAACAGCCATTATGAAGTTGCACTAGTGACCCTCATGTAAATAAACTACTTCCGGTACAGGCCACATTCGGTTCCTGGGAAATAATCTGTCAATGCTAAAACAGTACCAATAGAAAGCCTGGAAATAATAATTTCTAACAGACACAACAGTTTGGCATATCACTGAAGACCCTAACATTCACCTGACGCACATTAGTCAATACTTAACAGAAAGTGATTTTTTTAAAATACTGCAACACAACAATAAAAAAAATGGAACACAAAATAATATATGCAGGAACCTGGGAAGTAGATGATGTTTTGAACCATTTAGCGTCTTTACCCCACTCCAATGAAGTTTCTCTCAAAATGAACTCATTCACTGATCAGTGAGGGCATGGTATCTTGAGCTGATGGTAGCCTGCTCGAGATCCAGAATCTTTCTAAGACAGCTGAAGATCAGATCGACTGGCAGATTTTGTCGAAGTAAGTAGACCTACGTCCATTTTTTTTTTTTACACCATTGTGATAGTAAAACCGAGTCTGTGTAATGAACCACCCGTCTGTTGGCAGTCAGTCGTAAACGTACGGTTGGCGTTTTTGTCAGGCTGCTTGAGGCTATTTATGTTACAAACTTTAAGCTTGGCCCATACATTGTGATAGCGTGAACCTTTCTTTGCACACCTATTCAAATGACCACTTTCGAAGATCAAGGTCATACAGGCTCAGTAAATATACAGATGGAAATTGACATTAATTTCAGAAAGTGTCAGTCTTCTGTTTCATTGCAAACTTCAAACTGGAACTTGTCGCACAACTGATTGTTATATCTTTCCTTGTGGACCCATGTGCTTGACCCCAAAAAGTTCATGAGACGTCTGAAAATGGAGAAAAAATAATTTTTGGACATTTCAGTTTTGAATGAAACTTCTCAATGAAACGTGGCACCATGATATCTTATGATAAGGTCATTCCATGCATCAACCAATTTCTTTGACCCCTCCTAAAGGTCAAAGTATAGATCGTTATTATATGTACACTAAATTTTACCTGTTTTGCAGGTACTGAATTGTCTCAGTTTGTCCGGTTCTGATACCAAATTTGGCACTAAGGTCGATTATACCAAAGACACTAGTAAGGTCAGGGTCACATATGGCCAGTAGAAATGTGCAGTTTGTTTGCACTTGACCGTTCAGGTCTTGCCGTTTTTATTTAGAGACTATATCTGATTTATGTGCTAGTCTGTGGCTTTGTGCTGTAGCTTGATGGATGTAAGGCTAAAAACCACTGGCCAGCGCATTTGTATTTCTTAATCCATTCACGGCCAAGGAAAATTGAACACCACCCAAATGCAAGACGTATTGATCATCATGAGCCCCCGCAGTTGAGGGTGCTCATGAGGATCTAATATCTTGCTGAGACCACTTTGCGTTCTTGTTTCTTAGACGGCTGATTTGATTTACAATGATTTCAAAATGCCAACTGACTAGGGTTATGCAGTGTTTGACTCGCAGCTGATAATGAAATATGTCAGTGCTGCGAGAGCTTTGTTCCGTGTAATAGGTCAAGTTGTAATACTGAGGCCATGAAAGGTCAATACCCTTGTAGAAAGGGCCACATTTTTCGGAAAATGTAATTTTCTTTATCTCTTTGACACTCATTTTACTTGTCACAATAATAATTAATAAAAATGCTTATGTTTAAACACAGTAATTGCAATGATTGCCCATCGAGGTCAACAAATGTATGAACAAACTGAAGAAGTTTTTATCAGAAATGGGCAGATCTGATTGATATAACGGGCAATTCAGTCCGTATTTGACGGACAGATTTTGACAGGGACGGAAAACATGGAAGGCCACCTGTCACCGGGACGGACACATCTTGAGAAGAAAGGGGCGTTTAGTCGTTGGAATGTTTTACACTGCACCTCACCCCACCACACACCCCTCCCAATGCGCAAAAGGCCATCGGGCCGACGTCGGCCGCCGTTTGCCCGCGCACAACCGTGCGCGGGCTAGCGGCGGCGAACGTCGGCCCGATGGTCTTTTGTGCGCTGGGTTGTACTCTTGGTGTACACGTCAGTGCAGATTTGCGATCAGTACTGATGTACGTATCCCAGTCGTGTACTGCGACCACGATAGCGCCAAGCTATTACAACATCACCCTTTTTCCTGCTATAATCAATATGTCTTCAGACAGTTAGTTATTTAGGTTTAACGCCGAGCAGACAGCTAAGGCCATCTCACGGCGGAATATGTCTTCAGAAATGTGACGTAGACCTCCGAGGCGGATATCTCCAAAATTTGATAATTTCGTCATTAGGGTAAAGTTAGCGAAGGACTGTAGAGCGCCTGGGAAGGATGTTCTGTCATGTTGTCTGACCCGATGACGGATAATTTTAAGTTCTAGCTGAAAACCTGTGCATACATAGTTGCTATGTCCTACAGGTCGAAAGCATAGGTCAGCTCTTCTTTGTACATTATAGTAGGACATTGCCAGTTGTGGCCTTGTGTTGTCTATGCTGGGGATTCATTGACTGATTAACTTGACTGGTTGACTGACTAACTGACTGATTCATTCATTCATTCATTCATTCACTCATGGATTGATTGATTGATTGATTGATTGATTGATTGATTGATTGATTGATTGATTACGTCGATAATAAAATTTTATGAGCCGAGGTCTGCCAGCAAGAGGCATTGATTCTCATAATCCACTGCGGCCGCATGGGCTCATGAGAATCTATGCCTCTTGCAGATGGATTAAGGGTTTGATGAGGGACTGAGTAGATGACTTAATGTGCAAGTCACATGTAGACCTTACTCACACGGGACACTTGATGTTCGACTGAGGGGAACACTGATGGCACTCGGGAGGGGGGTGGTGGGGGGGAGGGGGGTGGTGGGGGGGAGGGAGTTGAGGGGGGAGCTGGTGGTTAAGGGGGCTCGTGAGGATCTACGCTTTTTGTTTATATGTAGTTTGGTGTCAAAGGTCATCTGGAGTGCCTGCTGATCCCTATTAATTTTGTCCCATCACGCTAGGATCCAACACTATGTGGTTTCAGTGGGTTTTTTTTCTTTACGCCCCAATAGTTTCCACGATCCAATCTTTGTCAAAAAATTAAATTAACTGAAAATGAAAAACCATCGGTAGTCTCTTAAAGGCCCACTACCGCCGTAACTGTTCAAATATACACTTCTGTAAAATATGGTTAAGAAACGCTACACACAGTTCTAGCTATGGTTCTTTTCGACACAGTTCAGCTAACGTCGTCTTAATATCATGTAACCTGACAATGACTCCACTCCGTTCTAGAAATACAACGCTTTCAGTACGAAAAATAGCTAAACAGTGATTGACACGCTAACGGGTGTGCAGAATAAATAAGTGCGATTACGCGTGTGCTATTGCTGCGTGTCCAAACTGCTGTTAAAGTTCATTAGGTGTGTCGACAAGGCATAACAAACACAAATGGTGCTGAAATGTGTCTTCAGGTTGATGCGTAATGGTACTTTAAACCTTTATTGTCTGTAGCGGTTTTTTGTCCAGGTGATTCCTGTAGGAATCACCTCGACAAAAACCGCTACAGACAGCCAAATCGGTTAACTTATTCGAGACGTGCCGCCCCCGGATACGCGGCTTATGCCGCGTATCCAGAGGAGACACGTTTCGAATGAGTTATCCGCTTGCAAGACATTAGTGGTCGCACCTTGTGAGCTGTTTGATTGGGTTTATAGTACCTTGTGAAAATTAAAATGACAGTCGAACCGATTGTTTTGTTTAACCCGCCAAGAGCACTTTAAAATGATACATCAGAGCAATATGTAGATTTTAGAGACCGGAACTGTTTCGTACTGAAGCTTGGGGCATGCACTAAAGTAGCTGGGGTCTAACAAGTTTTTATTTTCAAAATGGACGGACGAGACAGCTCGTCGACCTAAAAGCTGAAACTGGCGGTGTTACTGGTTTTTCATTTGAGATAGTGTGTCCGTTACACTTTCAGCGCCAACCGTCTGACAACTTTTCACACGTTGACCTTTTCGGACGCGACAGTCGTCGTGGGGGAGAAACTTGCCATAAAAGTTCAAGGGCGGTGCCAGATTAGCATGACGCCCTTCCAGGCACTCTAAAGAAATGGAGATGCGGCAGTTGAAACTACTAAACAGGTAAGGATTCAAATTAACTAAGATTAATCTAACCCTGTCGCTGTCGGTATGGGGTTTTTGTCGGGATGATTCCTGTCGCGACAAAAAAAAAATCTACCGACAGGCAAAGGGTTAACGGTTTGTATACAAATTTTGGGGTACTGTTTATTTACATGCTGAAAATCGCCAAATTGAAGCTAAACACGCACTACACGTAACCCCTTTACTGTCGAGAAAAGATGAACACCACCCAACTGCAAGAGGTATAGATCCTCATGAGCCCCCGCAGTTGCGGGGGCTCATGAGGATCCATGCCTCTTGCTAAAACCATATCGTATCCATTGTGTTATAAAACCATCGTGTATCCATCGTACTTTGACGATTGCGTGATGATCTATGACGTCGAATTTACAATGATTTCATAAACGCAATCTGCGTTCACAGGCTAAGAAGGGGTAAAAATATCACGCATTTTTTTATAAAAAAAAATCGCCCGCAGATGGCGCTGGTAGGAAGAGAGATACTCCTACTCCGACCGAAACTGCCCGGGTGACAGCTTTTTAATTTTGGAGATTGTAAGTGGGCGAGCAAACATTATCCCATGCGGACAGCTGGTGATGGCATGCGTCCGTTCGGTGCAGTGCACCCACGCCACAACAATTCCTCTGCAGTGGACACAGATGCTCATGTGCCCCTGCTGCCTCAAGGGCTCATGAGAATCTATGCCCCTCTTGTGACCGATAGGCGGTACATTGTGCATCACACGAAAGGGGCTGTCCGAAAATTGAGAGTGCGCTAGGGGGGGGGAGAGAGAAAGAGTGGCTAGCCCCAGAGGACCAAAGGCTACATGTCTAACACTTTTACTATGCCAATTCCACCACCAGGCGCGGGAGACGGATCGACCAGCAGTTGGGGACATACCAAGCCCCAGTGTACCACAACCCTCCATGTCAGTCTGAACATTATTTAGCAGTTACGTCGCAGTGTCCAAAATTAGGAGATGCCGTCTGCAGACTATTCACACGTACACCAGTTTAGACGAAGATAATTTTAGACCGAGGTTTGTGCCAGAATAGCTTGGCACCAGTACTGTGATAGTTCAAGGGTGGTGCCAGATTAGCTTGGCGCCTACAGACGCCAAACTACTCTGGCACCACCCTTGAACTATCAAAGTTGATGCACATTTTGTTGCAGTGTGTAAAAGCTTGTTAAAGCGGTGGTCTGTTATTTAGTGTAACCACACATTCGTTCGTTACAGTATGCCAGTATTGCGCGCGCGAGTTTCTTTTCTATGCTATATTAGAGCACACGTGTACGATAAAACAAAACAAAATAAAACTGACAACTGTTGATATTAACTCATTTAAGACCTTTACATCCGCTTAATGACGCTTATCCGAATGCGAAACGTCTCGAAAGTGATAAAGGGACGTAATCATGGAAGACTCTCTAGCATGTCCAATAGCGTCACTTCCGCAGTCGCCCCTCGCATCAGTGCCGGTTTTCTTTCACTTCTGCTGTTGAAAAATGTGAGGCGCTTGCTTCTGTTGGGGTTGTCTTACACTGTCTATATCAAACACAGTGGGCACTGTTTGACCGGGCATGCATGGAAACCTTCAAAATCCTATCTGTTCTCCATTAGCAAAAACATGTACTAGTTTGCTGTTGTTTATCAGCCCTAATCATAAAGTTATAACTTTAAGCCTGCTAGGTTGACTGAAACAAACGAAGGCCGCCTCTTAGATGGCTACGTTTCTTTGAAATGTTGCCGATTGAAAGCGAAAACCCGAAATGAATATATTCAAGAGAATAGTAAGAAGGAAGTTAGTTTCACATTGAGCTCAGAGTGTGGGTACAGGCACACTCACAATCTGCAGCGGTACTCACAGACTGGGCACGACAGGATGCAATTATGGTACTCCAAACGAAGTCAGTGGCGTCTTTTGTCAAGCACAAGGGACCGATTTTCCCGGCTGTTTTTGATATAATGCAACACAATATTTGTAGTGACGTTTTCGATTACTTTTTTTTTGTATTGCGTCACCGTAAAACGTCACGTATTCTTGCAAAGGAAGTGCGCAGTTCCATCCCATTATTTTCACGTCCCTGGTGGTTTAGGCTGGCTAAATTGGCACGCTGTTACTTTCTTATGAAAAAGCTATCACGGGCGTGTATCCACACACTGATTGTACAATTATTTCATAAAACGCTGATGCAAATTGACGAATTATAGTGGAATATGTCATTCCAGCACAGCTTCAATATACATTTAGTAAATATTGTGAGCCTGCCCACAGAATTAGAAATGCCTACTCTCGTACAGTCATTTTGAACAGGCTATCTGAAAACGCAGGGCTTGACTGTTCAATTATGGGTGCGGAAACCATTCCAAAGTGATGACAATACTAAAAAAAAAAAATGTCCTTTGATCGCCAGCATTTTTTCTTCTCCCTCGTGCAGTGGTAATGACGGTAAAAGATTTTGAAGAACAAATGGTATGACATGAGGCTACATTTAGTGTGACGGTGTATAATATAAACCCACGAGCGCAGGTCAGTCTCATTTTGACTGTTTGGTGCAGAAATGGCTGGCCTTTCCAAATCTATGGTTGTTTGTAACTGTCAAACACGCATTTGGTTTTAAGGACGCAGACAATAGAGGCTATTTTGCCAAAACTCACAATTACTCATTTATACTTACGTTCTTCAAACGGTAATAACGAGTGTATGGAGAGCTTGGGCGGAGTACTAGGCATTGTGTCTAGTGAAGGACTGGGCCCCTAGGGAACTTAAAGAAGTCGTTCCTTTAGCATTTGCATGGATTTGAAATAACAGTGCTATTACCTTAATCCTTTTAGCCCCAAGGTCCCATTTCTCAAATTTTGAAGGTGTTACCTAATGACTATGTACCAGTTTCAATAGATGGATGACCATGATAATTCAAGGGAAGTGCCAGATAAGCTTGGCGCCTTCAGGCGACAAGCTAATCTCGCACTACCCTTGAATTATCATGGCCAATCCATCTCCTGCTATAGGGACTCGGGGCTAAATGGGTTACGATGCCGAAGCTCAGTGCTGTTTAGTAGCACAGGCATGGGATGATCCCTTTAATCGATCACCCTTTAACACGGGCAGTAGTAACCCTCTGCTAATAATTTACTATTCTCCGCGTTAATTAGAGGTGATCAATTGTGCAACGATTTTCCTATGCCTGTGGCCTCAAGTAAGTACTAGAAAACATTGCTGGACACTGAATTGTTTGTTCTCTTATTTGGATGGTTTTTCCATCACCGACAAAAATTAAAACAATTAAATATACGCGATCTTGCGACTTGGAAGTTGCAGGATACTGTTTAGCTTGACTTACCCTTCACTGCAGTTGACGAAAAACGTGTATCTGAAAACTGTGTAACTTCTACGCCAAACAGCCCTAGCGTCAAAGGAACGTCAGTGGACGCAAAGTGGTGTCAGCAAGAGGCATAGATCCTCATGAGCCCCCGCGACAGCGGGGGCTCATGAGGATCTATGCCTCTTGCGTTTGGGTCTCGTCGATGTGTTCTGGCAGTGAATTGTTTTGTTTGTTTTTTTAAACGCCTCTAGGCTTTTTAGCAGGAGCCATAAAGGTTGAGCAAAGGTTGAAACAGATACTCGCTACCTTTTGTAACAAAGGCACCGCGATCACCTGACATTAAAGTACCACTCCGCTTAAATTTAAAGACACATTTCAGCACCATTTGTGTTTATTATGCCTGGTCGACACACCTTATGAACTTTAACAGCAGTTGGGACACGCAGCAAAACCACACGCGTAATGAGTCGCACTTGTTTAATTCTGCGCTACAATTAGCGTGTCAATCTATTTTAGCCACTTCTCGTACTGAAAGCGTTGTATTTATAAAACGGATTGGAGTCATTGTCATGTTACTTGACATAAAGACGTGTGCTGAACTGGATTTTCCTGTGTCTAAATGAACCATGGTGAACTAGACCTGTGTCTAGCGTTTCGTAACCATCTGTTAAAGAAGTGTATCTTTGAACAGTTACGGCGGTAGTGGGCCTTTAAGGCGTCGAGTTTGCAGCAGAAAACGCATCAACACGGCGGCCCAGACAGCAGCGTGAAACGGGAAACGTAATAAATATAAGAACATGCGGAATGAAAACAAAAACTGAGCCCAAGAAAACAACGCGCTCAAAAAGTATTGCATTTTACAAAATCCAGATCAAAAAGGTTACCTCCAAGCGTTCAAATTGATGAGTTTTACTGGATTTTACAGCATGGTATTATTCTTATCTAGGGTGTAGGGGGGCTCTGGATAGAGGTAGCACCTTTGCTGTTCGGCAGCTGCGTCCTACATAGGACGGACGGGCATCACTGGTCCTCATCCATCTCCTTAATCTCTCTCGTGTTGGCTCCAAGCGCCACACCCTGGCAAACCACCTCAGCTGGTGGGCTAAACCACGCGAGGGGATGGTGTTCACATTGCACCACTAGGCGGATGAGCTGTTTCTGACAGCCAACGGCTAGAGGACGGAGGAGATCAGGTTGGATCCAACGGCCAAATGTGGGGGAGTAAACCCTTCAAATCAGGAGTGGAGCCCCGAAGGCAGACAGTTGCCTGTATTCACGCACTGTTCTGGCAGCTCCTGCAGCCAAACTGGTGCCAAACGTACTGCTTTGCATCCCTTTGGATACATCAGCAAGGCCGAGAGGGGGATCTTGACGACTGGGCACCCCATGATCTCCATACACTTTGCCCAGGCTTGCGCCCTGGAGAGGTCACTCCAGTGACTGACCCAGCAAGCGCATATACTCCATTGTCTTCCGAGACAGGATGCCAAACAACAATTATTCTTATCTACAAACCAAGCGCGAGCGCCGTGGTGGTTCTGAAAAGTGATGTGTTGAGGAATTAGACACTTTCTCATAATATTGTGAACGAACTGAAGTTTACCTGCTTGAGTAAGAGAAAGATATAGATACTAATAAAAGCCCCCCTTCCCCCCTCCCCCCCCCCCACCCACCCACCCACCCGCCCACAGACCCACGCAAGAATACGTCACTAAAAAATAAACTGTTTAATTCCTTGATTCCCAAGAAAAAAGAGAACACGGCCCAACTGCAAGAGGAACATATCCTCAAGGGCCCCCGCAGTTGCTGATGAGGATCTATGCCTCTTGCTGACATCACTTTGAATCCATATTCCTGGGACGGATTAGAGAGGCTGTTTGGCGATGAATTAAGAAACGTTTTAGAATGGAAATCTGTAGATCGCTGGCAGTGAAAGGTTTAACCCATTTAACCCCAAGGCGGAATATGCCAAAGTTTAGAAGTGTCACCTGTCAACTATGTACCACTTGCAGGAGGTGGAGCGACCGTTATAATTTAAGGATAGTGCCAGCGGCTTGGCGCCATTAGGCACCAAGCTAATCTGGCACTACCCTTGAATTATCATGGTCCACTCATCACCTGCTGTAGTGCGTCGGGGCTGATTGGGTGAAAGGTGATATTCTCATGAATAGTCAGTCCGTAAGCCCGGTCCAAACTGACAAACGGGACATACATTTGCATCGATACGTGTAATTAAATGCGTTCCCATGATTTGGTGCTAGGGGTCAAGATCTTATTCCACAGCACAAAGACCACTGCTATGCATTTAGAATGGTGAATTAATTAGGCCACTTTGGCGCCACGCTGTGGTGCCCCGCTTGCCCTTTCATTGATAGTATAAAGCTGCTAGCTCAGATGAGATGATCGTGCTTGCAATTTGTTTGTAGCGTGTGTTTGATGACTTAGTCCGCTTGTAGACGGAAAGAACTAAAAGCTTTGACTACCGAGAAAACAGTTACCCCTTTGGCTGTCGGTAGTGCTTTTTCTTGAGTTGATTCCTGCAGGAATCACCTCGACAAAACGCGCTACCGACAGTCAAAAGTGTTAACATTGTAGATACTGCAGCTACGAAGTAACAGTGTCTATTTTAACATGATCTGCCCTGCAAGTGATAGATCCTCATGAGGCCCCGCAGTCATGGGGCCTCACGGGGATCTGTGCCTCTTGCTGAAAACACTATGTATCCATGGAAACTCATTAAGAGTTGAGTCTCTTGTCAGCGGCTCGTGTTTTTCATCGGCAGGGATGGGTTTAATCACAAGGTTGATGTTGTTTTGTCCTTGTGTCATTTCATCTTGTTTAATTTGTTTGGGTCTTCAGTTGTGGGTAATAGTGAGCTTTCTTTCTTAGTGTCGTTATTTGTTTGTTTTGCTGTTACTTTGTCTTGATCTGCATGCTGCGCGCACGTACATCTGCTCTAACAATGAGATTGGCAGAGTTCGAATGCTCATTCCAGTCAAACTCTATTTTTAAACTGCTGCTCTTTTACTGCTATCCCAATGATTGCCTCTCCACCGTCATCGCAAATCAGCCAGTCATCGCCTTCATCAATGGACCGGCACATCCAATCGCGTAACAGCCTCTCAGCTCCAGTGGACCAATCGCATAACAGCTCTCTCAGCGCCAGTGGTCCAATCGCGTAGTCCGGATTTTCAACTCCAATGTAAAAGCAGTTCTCCTATATGGAGCAGAGACTTGGAGATTGACAAAAACCACAGTCAACAGAGTACAGACCTTCATGAACAGTTGCCTTAGAAGAATTTTGCAAATCCACTGGCCAGAGAAGATCAGCAACGTCAGACTCTGGGAGAGAACAGAGCAGATAACAGCAGAGAATGAAATTGGGCGAAGAAGATGGGGATGGATCGGTCACAGTCTGAGAAAGCCAGCTTCCAGTATCACTAGGCAGGCATTGTCATGGAACCCCCAGGGAAAGAGGAAAAGAGGTAGGCCGAGAAACTCCTGGCGTCGAGACCTCCAAGCAGACATCAAGAGACTGGGAACCACCTGGAGCAGAATCGAAGGAGAAGCACAGGACAGGAGTTGCTGGAGGTCTCTCGTCGACGGCCTATACCCGGATAGGGGTGACAGGCGTAAGTAAGTAAGAATACTCCATGCGCCCCAGAGCATACAGTTAAACTGAAAATAGCACATCACGGGTGAGACCCATAAAAACACACAATGCTCATCACAGCATGGGCGGTTCGTCGTGTGCTTAGTTCGATCCTGGGTTCTGGAGTATCCGTAACAACAGCAAAACATAGTTGAGACACGCGAACGCTGCCAACGCACACAGATTCCTTGACTCTTCCTTACGGCACCAAAATCCCATTAAACCCTTCACTGCCGGACGAAAAAAAAATGTACGAACACAAACCAACTGCAAGAGGCATAGAACCTCATGAGACCCCGCATTTGCGGGGGCTCATGACGTTTTATGCCTCTTGCCTAGCTGATTGCTCAGCTTTCTGAACCTATTCTCATCACCAACGGCAGGTCAGTTGAAGAATGGCTACGACTGTGACGATGTCCGAGTACCTCGACGTTGATAAATAAAGTCATTAATTCATTGATGTATAGCTCGTACTGATGGGGATGAGTAGCTTAAAGTACCATTACCCATAACTCTGAAGACACATTTCAGCACCAGTTGTGTTTGTTATGCCTTGTCCACACACCTAATGAACTTTAACAGCAGCTTGGACGCGCAGGAAATCACACGCGTAATCGCACCTATTTATTCTGCACAGCCGTTAACGTGTGAATCTATTTTAACTGCTTCTCGCACTGATAGTGTTGTATTTCTAGAACTGGAGTGGAGTCATTGTCAGGTTACTTGATAAACGACGTGTGCTGAACTGGATTGTCCTGTGTCTAAATGAACCATAACTAGACTGATCTGTATGTAGCGTTTCGTAACCATCCGTTACAAATGTGTATCTTTGAACAGCTGGCAGAATTGTCAGTACTCAAACCAAGGGGAATCACAGCGCTGGACAGACAACAGTTAGATCCCGCCTATCAGGCACCCAATCGCCAGCCCACAGAGAAATACGCAGGTATAGAATAAGACAATCATTTCCATTCCTTATAAGAATGGATCAGGTCTCTTATATAACCCATGTCTTTCTCCGGAACTTAGGAAGTAGGCAGGAGAAACATACATACACAAACATGAAGGTGCGCTACTATATGTGGTCGGGTAAATACCCTGATTTCCCACAGTAGATGCACAGAACATTACACAACAATGTAACGATACAAATTTTGCCTCGAGTTATACATGATACTCACAAACCAGATAGGTGAGGCTAGCGCTTATAAGAATGGATCAGGTCTCTTATATAACCCATGTCTTTCTCCGGAACTTAGGAAGTAGGCAGGAGAAACATACATACACAAACATGAAGGTGCGCTACTATATGTGGTCGGGTAAATACCCTGATTTCCCACAGTAGATGCACAGAACATTACACAACAATGTAACGATACAAATTTTGCCTCGAGTTATACATGATACTCACAAACCAGATAGGTGAGGCTAGTTGTCTGTCCAGCGCTGTGATTCCCCTTGGTTTGAGTACTGACAATTCTGCCAGCGCTAGCCTCACCTATCTGGTTTGTGAGTATCATGTATAACTCGAGGCAAAATTTGTATCGTTACATTGTTGTGTAATGTTCTGTGCATCTACTGTGGGAAATCAGGGTATTTACCCGACCACATATAGTAGCGCACCTTCATGTTTGTGTATGTATGTTTCTCCTGCCTACTTCCTAAGTTCCGGAGAAAGACATGGGTTATATAAGAGACCTGATCCATTCTTATAAGGAATGGAAATGATTGTCTTATTCTATACCTGCGTATTTCTCTGTGGGCTGGCGATTGGGTGCCTGATAGGCGGGGGCAGGGGATCTAACTGTTGTCTGTCCAGCGCTGTGATTCCCCTTGGTTTGAGTACTGTATCTTTGAACAGTTACGGCGGTGGGCTTTTAATCCTCTCAACTGTTGAACGTCGTGAATTTTCTGGCCTACTTTTTTTTACCACTGGTTTTCATTCATGAATTCAGTTCGAACGCATGCGAGCCCAGGGCATTCGTTCCTGTCTGCAGTCTTGAAAATGTCTACTGGCATGCCTGTGCTGCAGACGCTGTAAAGCGTCTGATTGAATTTTGAAGCTTCAGAGCACAGGCCAGACATGACGCGAGAAAAGAGACATTAAAAAAAATGCGGTCATCAAGCTGACGGACCTCTTACAACCAGGGGGGAAATATGACTGAAAGCGTGTAATACGTTATAGCATAGGTGCGAACGAGAAGAAATGTGACCCCTTCACTACCGAGAAAAATGTAACACCACCCAACTGCAAGAGGTATAGATCCTCATGAGCCCCCGCAGTTGCGGGGGCTCATGAGAATCTATGCCTCTTGCTGAGACCACTTTGTATCCATGTTCCTTTGACGGCTGAGGCTGTTTGACGTTGGATTTACCATGATTTCAAACACACAGTCTGCTTCCACTGGATTGGAAGGAGTTAAGTACACACAAGTGCAAGGACAAATTTAACCCTTTGGCTGTCGGTGGCGATTTTGATCGTGATGATCCTGCAGGAGTGACGGCAACAAAAAGCGCTGCCTTCAGCCCCCGAGTCGATCGTACCAACTGTCCGAATTGCAGTGGGTTTTTAACTCATTCTACCTCAGACACACCACAGCAAGATATGGATCGACCATGACAGTTCAAGGGCGATGCCAGAATAGCTTGGCGCCTATGGGCGCCAAGCTATTCTGGCATCACCCTTGAACTATCATGGTCGATCTGTGTCCTCCACTGCACTGCAGTCTTCAGAGGACAACGGCAAAATTTGAGGATTTCGGTGTTGGGGTAGAATGAGTTAAAAATCCGCTCTGGAACATGTAACTTTGGAACGCTTAAAATCGTCACCTCACAAAAGAACTTGTAAACAAGAAAACCATTTTATCCGCCAGGCAGGTCGGTGTAAACCAGCAATTATTGTCTTTCACCGGCCAGTTATTTCTTTTGTAAAAAAAAAAAAAGTTAATCAAGAAATAAGAAAGAAAGAAAGGGATGTAACAAAACTAAACGAGCAAGTGTGTGTTGGACCGAGGCCGGTATGCGTTTTTTTTTTTGTTTTTTTTTAATGAAGAGTAACCTACATGCAAAGAACACGTACTTGCAGTTACCGGTGGCTCAATGCAGTGTGTGTGGAGGGGGTTGGGGGGGTGGAGGTGGGGGTGGAGGGGGGGGGTGGAGGGGGAGCGGAGGGGTGTGTGTGTGTGTGTGGGGGGGGGGGGGGTGGTAACTCATTAAATGAACCCTGAATTAATAGCTGCGAAAGTGTCGTATAGCGTTGCCGGCGGCAATGTCGGAGCTATTGATGCAGGGCGCCTTGACCGTGCGTGAATTCGTTTGGGTCTGGAGAGACTCGACATATTCTGCTTTGTCTCCATTCTGTGGAGAGTTACACTAGAATTTTGTTGGCTATCGACCATCACGTGACAGTAACATCCGTCAAATTACCGCAAGGTGGTCGAAATATGGCACACCATCCTTCAAAACTGTCCCCGATGAGCCGAGTTTGTCATTACACCGTATCATTCAACAAATTGCATCATTTGTGGGTTCAGAAAAAAATTGAAAAAGTTCACCTAGATATGAAAGCAAGTTCAGAGCGTCAAATATAAAGGACGAACAGACAAAGATATCGTCATCATAATAATAATCATGTGGTAATCCCACTATGGATTGTTTCTCAACTTTGGGATTACCACAGTATTATGATGATGATGACCATATCTTTGTCTGTTTATACAAGAGTTTCACTGACAGTGGCCGAAAATTGTGTTTCTAAAATCATTATGAATCTAAAGGTATTGTTTTATATTTGTCTTGTCTAAGCGTATTACAAAATAGACCAAGCAAGATTGCAGTCGGATGGTGTTCACTTTAACCCGGCAGTGTAGGGGTTAATAGACACCCACGTAAAGTATTTTGTCACTTTCTTTCTATGTCAGCCGAGTCAATTGTTGTTGTTTTTTTTTCTGGCGGATACGTGATTATTTGTGATCTCTGTACTGTCAGAAAAGCACGATCTATGTGCAATAGACATAGATCCTCATGAGCCCCGCATTTGCGGGGGCTCATGATGATCTATGCCTCTTGTATAAACCACTTTGGATCCGCCATGTGTTCCCGGGATGTATGGTGTTCTTTGGGACTCGGTCTGCGATCACTGGCAGTGATGGTGTTAACATAATTCATCCTTCAGTCCGAGACAAAAAATGAACATCACCCATACCTGCAAAAGGCACAGAACCTCATTAGACCCCCGGAGATGCAGGGACTTATTAGACTACAGTGCACTACAGATATAATAAAGTGGCTGGGCATCCACACTGTTTTGTTGATATTATCGGACTTTTGTTGTATGCAAAGTAAATTACATAGAAAAAGTGTGGTGTGGTCGACTTTGGAAGAAATGTTGTCATAACCATCTTGTCTTATATACGACCTTGTTACAAGCAAAATCGACTGTGTATACCTCTTACTTGCCCTGTTTGTTGTTGTTGGCGTTGATGTTGTTTATTTGTGTTGGGTGCACGCTGGAGTTACAATAATTCCCAAAACTGGGCGCTGAGCACGTGTAGGCTTCCGTTCACATAGTCAAGTAACAACTTGTTCTTCACATCCTGACTGTCTCCAATCTCTCATTGCCGTGCTGCTCCAATTGTTCGAATTTCACGCAGCGCGCAAGGATACTACCGTTTATTCGAAGGTCGCTCATGCGTAGTATTAATGGCAACGATGCGTGAAAGAAAATGGCACTGCTGCTGTTTCTCTGAGACTCTTTGTCAAATGGAGCCGTTGCAGGCAAACGTCATCTGTAAAGGACAGTATTGCAGATCTGGGTTTCGGTGGATGGAAGTGGGGGGTGACTCATTCAAGACGTCCCGCATCAATAGCTGCGAAAGTCACATATAGCGTTGCCTGGGAAATGAGTTTAAGATTGCGGGGGCGTTTGGAGGCGAAATAAAGTTGATCAGAGGCTACGGGTACCAACTGGGACAGCAAGCGATAAAGATGATCATGCAAAAGGCATAGATGATCGTGCAAAAGGCAAAGATCCTCATGAGAGTGTTGGCTCATGAGAATCTATGCCTCTTGGAGATGTTTTCAGTTTTGCCTATGCTTATGCCCTTATGGTACAAACTGGTTACTCGCTGTGTCTTATCTCTCGTTTGTTGTAATGAGTCGTCCGCCGTAAACGTAACCTCTCTTTAGTCGCAGGCAGGTACGGTATGTGTGTATAGTCTTGCATTTCACACCTGATGACGTTTTATTTATTTATTTTTAATAGTTTTTTTAAATAAAATTAAATCGTCCTCAAAACCATCAAAACAAGACAGTTGAGTAATACAATACGTCAGCCTCAGTGCATAACGCAGGAGCCATGAAGCCAGACATCACTATTCACGATCGTCATTTAGTAGTGTTGAATTTTTGGGCATTGACTTGTGAAGAAAACCACTTGCCACTTGGTAAGCAAAAGGTCCTCGGGCCGATGTCAGTCTTAGCCGGCCCGCGCACGGCCGTGCGCGGGCCGGCTAAGGCCGACGTCGGCCCGAGGACCTTTTGCTCCCCCCTTCCCTCTCCCCCGTGAGAAGCCAGAGAATTAATGATGTCCGACAATATATTATCGGACACCGCGGTAAACTGGAGCCCCTTAATGCCGACGCGGACCTGTAGTCTAATCTAAACGTTAATAACCGTATTTTAAACCTTTGGGTGTCGGTAGCGGTTTTAGTCGCGATGATTCCTGCAGGAATCATCGCCGACTAAAACCGCTACCAGCACCCAAATGGTTAAAATCCCGAAGATGGTAGCCAAAGGCGTGTTTCCATATAAGCGAGGAGGCGGCGGATGTACAGATAATAGAAATCACGCCAGTTGTCCCTCGCAGCCATCGCTGTCTTCACTGCACCAAGGACCTGTCATTCTCACACACAAAACAAACCAAGAAATCATCAAAGATCACCACGCAGAGGATGCCCCAGTTCGCGCACAATGGAACAGGAAATGTGTTTATCTCCCCATAGAGAAGCTCTTCGGGGAGGAAGGAGAAAATCGTCTTTTCTTTTCATCGTGGAGTTGTCGTCTGGTAGAATTTTCATCAATCAAAGCTTCCTGTCCGGCCTGTTGACCTTTTTATCTACACAGGAAAGTCCGCTAATGTCTCGCCGGCAATTTCCTTCCGAATCGTCTCATAATCTGCCCTGTGCCGAAGAGATTAAATCCATGTTTTGTGAACAGCGAGATTTTCATCGTAATACGATGAAAATCGCGCTTTCCAACAAAATGAAATAAGGTACTTGCTGTATTTTGCCTTCATAAGGCGATAATCTACATACATTAACCGTGCCAGCTGCACATCAACAGCTCAGTGCCGATTTGTGTAATGTGCTTCTGGACGGGAGTGACAGAGTTAACCCTTTACCTGTCGGTAGCGGCTTTTGTCGCGATGATTCCTACAGGAATCATCGCGACAAAATCCGCTACCGACACACAAAGGGTTAATTCTTACATGGCCAGGAGTCGCATATTTTGTTTCGCAAATCTTCAGTTAATTCTAATTTAATTCATTCAAATTCAACGCCCAAGAATCTCAGTCAGTCGTCTTAGGAAAATGGATACAAAGTAGTGTCAACAGGATACATAGATCTTTAGGTATGCAGAGACATAATGTGTTATTTTGTTAACCACTGGTATTTTGATAGGGTAATGTATTAACCAATTATTAATATATTAATATTTTTGAGAAAACAGTAGGAAAGTGTACATTTATTTTTCTTGTATTACCACGCCCTTTTATGAAAGTTTAGTACATTATTGTAAATCAGGCCATGTTGAGCAGGTCGATGCCATCATCTAGTGTGTGCAACAGTCAGTTTCTGATGTTAGAACATGGATGATAGCCAACAAATTAAAACTGAATGAAAATAAAACAGAAGCCATGCTAGTTTCCTCTACCAAAATATCTTCCTCCTTACCGCAGTCTATCACAATCCTAGACACTGAAGTTAGCTTTTCTGATCAGGTGAGAAATCTTGGCCTCACCATCGATTGCTGCCTCTCACTAAAACAACACGTTTTGAATTCCTGTAGATCTGCATTAATTGAACTGCGTCGCATTAGCTCCATCAGGCATCTTCTCACACCAGAAGCCACTAAAACGCTGGTCTGCTCCTTTGTCTTGTCCCGACTCGATTACGGCAATGCACTCCTGTGTGGCTGTCCTCAGTACCTTCTGGATCGGCTCCAGAGGGTGCAGAACTCAGCAGCACGGCTTGTTGTCAAGGCAAAGAAGTCAGACCACATCACACCCATCTTGCGTTCACTCCATTGGTTGCCTATCACATCCAGAGTACAATACACAGTTCTGTCCATCTGTCATACCTGTCTGTCTACTTCTACTGGCCCTGTCTATCTTTCTGAGCTTCTTCATGTGTACACACCTTCAAGACAGCTCCGTTCCTCAGCAGACACTAAACTATTACGCTTTCCGACTGTGAGAACTAAGTCTTTTGGCGAAAGGTCTGTCTCATACCAAGGACCATTTCTCTGGAATAAACTCCCACCGTCCCTCAGATATGTTGAACCAGCGAATAGTTTCCGGCAGTCTTTAAAGACACATCTATTCCTTTAAACGTGCATTCACCGTTATAATTATTTTATTTTTGTTTTTGGTGCTGCTGTCGGTGAAAGCTGCCTAGTGTATCTGTTATTAGTTTTATGGTACACGTATATATTTGGTGTGTGTGAGCATTTCTTGTTGGTGTGTTGACTCTGCTAAGTTTATTTTCCCTGTATATCTTGTTGCGTGAGTGTGTATGTTAGGGCATATATATGTGCTGTAGGATGTAAGGTCTGTGCATGTTAGTATGTCATTTGTACGGCGCCTAGAGCTTTTCTATCAAAAGTATAGGCGCCTTAAAAATATACATTATTATTATTATTATTATTATTATTATTATTGCATATTTTATTTCTTCTTATTCAATATCCAAGTCAAGAAACGTTTGTCTGTCCAAGAAACTCTATGAAGTGTTTGAATCTTGAATCTTTGGCGTTGAATTAACGAAGATTGCAGAAACATAGTCCGCGCCAGCTGGACTAAGAAGGGAATAGGATAATAAACCCCAAGGCGTCAAGTAAAGACTATGTACCAGTTGCACCCTTAAGAATTCAAGGGTAGCGCCAGATTAGCTTGGCGCCATCGGGCGCCAAGCTAATCTGGCACTACCCTTGAATTATCTAGGTCCCTACTGTGCACGCAGCTACCGTAAACAGTACTGGTGCATGCACACGGGGGGGGGGGGGGGGGGGGGGGGGGGGGGGGGAGGCGGGGGTTAAACAACATCAGTCAGAACCTGTTAATATTGCCAGCGCGGCAGGCTAAGTGGCCAATCAGAGAGTCAATTCTCTTTGCTCAGAGCCCCAACACCGAGCTGACGTTATGTTTTCATGAACTCCGCCACCCTGCATCCACTCCGTAGAAAACATGCCAGGCAATTGCTTTTACAGCGAATTAAGGATTAAAGGGTTGTTAGATGCGCTTTCCTTGTTTTGTTGCTAGGTAGAAAATGGCGGGTTTTTTTTTTTTTGCCGCGGAATCTGCAAGATTGCACATTTTGGCAAAGTGCGTGTTCACCCTTATCATTTGGAATGCACCAGTGTGTGAAAATAAGTCTGACTAAAATAGTTCAACCTCGCGCTGGGACCATATGGCGTTGAGGCGCGTCCCCTGGGTGGTGGATAGGGGGTCCCTCGTGAGAGCCTGAGGGGTGCACCGAATGATATAAGGTGCCGTGAACCAACATGGTCTAAGGGAAGGTGACCCCGACTAAAAACCCCTGGTCCTCCTAGTAAGGGGGTTGGGCGTGGGGGTAGCTTCCCCACCCTGCAAAAAAGGAAATAGCTACAAAAACGCCGACGAAAAGACAAACAGTAATTCCTTTCCTGGAGGAGGAAGGTTCTTCTATCAGAAGATTTACCACCTGGAGTAGAATCGAAGGAGAAGCACAGGACAGGAGTTGCTGGAGGTCTCTCGTCGACGGCCTATACCCGGGTAGGGGTGACAGGCGTAAGTAAGTAAGTAAAATAGTTCAATGGAAGTGCCAGAATAGCTATTCTGGCACCACACTTGAACTAAAGCCATTGGTCTCTATCCTTATCTGTAAGTACTATAATGTAGCTTGCATATGGCAGTGTACAAATTTGAAGCTTTTAGCCTCAGTACGATATGGGTTAACCCTGTCACTGCAGGTTAATGCACACTGTTTTCTGAAATCTTGGTTGATTTATCGTCCAAAGCAAAAGCCAACCAAGGAAAAACGGATTCAAAGTGTTTTCCACACGAGGCATATAGATCTTCATGAGCCCCCACGTTTGGGAGGCTCATGAGGATCTACTGTTTCTTGCAGTTGTATTATATCTTGTTCACACTATCTCGGCAGAGAAGGAGTTACACTTTCCGTGATCTCTTACGACTAAGCAACAGTCACGATGCTGAAAATGTACCCACAGCTGAGAAGCTCATCCACTGAAATCCTTTGAATCGGCTTGGGACAGTTACATTAAAACTCTATTGTTTCTACAAATAGGAGAACGTTTATCGCTGCTAGAAGAATACTGCACCGTGTATTAATCCCATGACTCAGTAGTTACGCGTCTTTTCTGCGGAGCGTTGTCGTCTGTTGTCGACTACAAGGCATCAAACCTCTGCTGAAATCCTTCGAGTACACTTGGGCCAGTGAAACTGAAACGTTGTGTCTCTTGCAAACGACAGGGATTTTGCTGCCAGGGTAATAATTATTGCATCGTAGTTTAACCCCATGACTAGTAGCAGCCGAGGCGGGATTAACCCATTCAGCCCTGACGCACTACAGCAGGGGATGAGTCGACCATGATAATTCAAGGGTAGTGCCAGATTAGCTTGGCGCCTGTCGGCGCCAAGCTAATCTGGCACTACCCTTGAATTATCATGGTCGATCCATCTCTCTCAACAGGTACATAATCGTTAGATGACGCCTCCAAACTTTGGAAAATGCATTCGTCGGGCTAAATGAGTTAAACCTTTTGAGCCACACACAATATAAAAATCATCCTCACAGAGCTCATGCCAAATCTGCTAAATCATTTCATCATTCCCGGAGACTGACCAACCGCGACAGCTCAGGCATATAGCCGGCGTCTGATTATCTCGGCTTCTTTCCGGACACTGCTCTTGAGCAATCGTTGTATAAGTCCATCCATCTCCCTCTCCCTCTGGAACTGCTACCGCTAGTTTCTTTGAACATACACCGCTGGACTAACGTCTGAGAGAACCGGCTAATGCCAAATTCAATTAAGACGTTTTTTTGCCAGCAGGCGTTTTTTATAAGCCATAGCTACCCTTACCCCACGGCATTTCCCTTCTAAGCGAAAAGTCCTCGGGCCGATCTTGGTCGCAGCTGGGAGTGGCCCACGTGTGCTTTGTGCTGTCGATCTGGGGCACGCGGATCTGTTGCTCACCAGGCCGGACTTTTAATAGCGAGCAGCCGCCGTTATGAGATCAGACAATCAATCTATAGCGCTTTCAGCCGTGGAAGTCCCTCATCCGGCCTCCCCCATTTGCAAGAGGCATAGATTTACATATGCCGCTCATTTGAATCTTATCCTCTTGCTTATCAAGATCGGCTCATGCTTTGCCTGACATGGAGGAGATAATTTCGGGTTGAGCATACGACTGAGAACCGATTTTCCCAATTGACGAGCTTCTTCTCACAAGAATGCACCAGTTAGCAAGTTGTGGGGAAATCCCAATACGCGAGGACGAGGGTAGTGCCAGATTAGCTTGGTCTATAGGAAGGCGTCAGCTGAGCTAATCTGTATTTTTTCTTTCTTTCTTTCCTTTTTTTCCGTTTTGTTTCGGTTCAGTTTTGCTTTTCGTTTGTTTCGTTTGGCTCTGTTTCGTCGTTTCGTTTTCTTTCTTTTTTTTTTTCTTTTTTCTTTTTTTTTTTTCTTTTTTTTTTTTTTTTTTTTTTTTGGGGGGGGGGGGGGAGGGCTATTGGATTTGGGTGTTGTTCGTTGTGAAGTTATAACAGATTTGGCGCACACCCATCGAGTTACGCCCGGACTGATATTCAATTTCTTATCTAAAACAGCCGAACGAAACGAAACAGAAAACGAAAATCAAAAACGAAGCGAAACAAAATAAAACGGAACAAAAGAAAAACAACAATTGCAAATCACAACAAAAGAAAAGAAAAAAAGTAACGAAAAGAAAACGAAACAAAACAAAACAAAATACAGTAAAGCATTAGTCCAGTCGTAACTCGGTGGGTGTGCGCCAAATCTGTTATAACTTCACAACGAACAACACCCAAATCCAATAGGCATAGACCCTCAACAGCCCCCAAAAGACGCGAGGGTACATGGAGATCAACACTTCTTACTGGCATCATCTACATTTACTCATATGATCAGAGTATCCGAGGCATGCTTCAACAAATCAGCGATGGCTTGATTCTTGGACATCTTCTATCTACACCGTGGAGATCGAATCCGATGTTCAGAAAAAAAGTCCAACATCTGCAAGAGGCATAGATCCTCATGAGCCCCCGCAATTACGGGGGTTCATGAGGATCTATACCTCCTGCTGGCTTGATTTTACCTCTATCCTGTTATGCCGGTTGATGCAGAATGCATCGTATGCTCGGATACCCGTGGGCTTTGCAAGGCAGGGGAGGGTGTCCGTGCTTAGAGACGGTTTAGGGGCATCTCTGGGCTCAGCAGATTTCAGAGACAGGGTGCTGAAAGCTTCAAATCTTTTGATTTAGAAACGGAGACTGATTTCTTTTTCTATGTGTTTTTCTTGTCACCTGCATGCATAAGAAAAATAATTGAGATTAGGCTGTCAGACCGGACGGCAACATCACAGATCATGCTTGAAAAAAAATGAGACGATCAGAGGGATGGGGACGCTAATGAAACGTTTAAGTCACAAGGTTCTAGTTTCTTGATGTGGTTTTCCGCTGCTTGCGTGTGTCTGCATTAGCTCACTCAAAATTAACTCTTTGGCAGTCGGTCGCACTTTTCGTAGATGTGATTCCTTTAGGAATCACCTCGACAAAAAGCGCTGGCGACAGCCAAATGATTAAACTCCTGGAACAATCTCTCTCTCTCTCTCTCTCTCTCTCTCTCTCTCTCTCTCTCTCTCTCTCTCTCTCTCTCTCTCTCTCTCTCTCTCTCTCTCTCTCTCTCTCTCTCTCTCTCTCTCTCTCTCTCTCTCTCTCTTATCTGTTATCCTTTTCAATTATCATTTGGACTACTTAGCTCTGTCTATGTGTGAAGGGGGGTGGGTGGGGTGGGGGGTGTCTGTGAGTCTATGAGTATGTCTGTCTATGTGAATAGTGTTGTCATCGCTTTGCAAGTATTATGTTTACTTATATGTATGTATATTTGTAGTTAGTCTTGTAGTTGTTAGCAACGGCAGGTTTGTAAAATGGCTGTGTCGATGACGATGTCAATGCCTAAACCGTTGTAAAATAAAGTTTCATTGATTCATTGATTCATTCTCTCTCTCTCTCTCGCTCCCTCCCTCCCTCCCTCCCCCCTCCCTCTCTCTCTCTCTCTCTCTCTCTCTCTCTCTCTCTCTCTCTCTCTCTCTCTCTCTCTCTCTCTCTCTCTCTCTCTCTCTCTCTCTCTCTCTCTCTCTCTCTCTCTCTCTCTCTCTCTCTCTCCCTCAATATCCTACCACTCAGTAAACAATTGGAACTTAATAGATGCTTACTTGTGCAAAAAATTCTAAACGATGCCGCCCCTCCATATCTCCGTGAGCTGTTTTCCCACACGAATAGAGAAAACGCGAGGAACAGCTTACTCCATCTCCCAAAACCGAGAATCGACATCTTCAAATCTAGCATATCATTTTCCGGTGCTAAGTCATGGAATAACTTGCCCTCTCATTTATAGTCTATTTCAAAGTTATCTATCTTCAGAGCTCGCGTCCATAAATATCTGCTGTCGATGTGAATGTTCTATCTTTCTGCTTAGTATGTCGCTCCAGCAGAGCAGATTGCTGCAGATTATGTAATGGTTTGACTGTCTGCATTAACATGTCAGGTTCATACAAGTATATATATTGTTTTAATACTTTTTGTATTTTATTTTTTATTATTATTTTTTCTAGTGGTGGGGGGATGGGTCTTTTTACTTATATATATGTTTTATCTTTTGCTGTATCGTCTGATGTATTTTTATATGTGCAGAGTAGCAGGACAGTTTGGAAGATAGGCATTGCTATGCCTAAAACTTTTATCCTGAATAAAAACGTTTCATCATCATCATCATCTCTCTCTCTCTCTCTCTCTCTCTCTCTCTCTCTCTCTCTCTCTCTCTCTCTCTCTCTCTCTCTCTCTCTCTCTCTCTCTCTCTCTCTCTCTCTCTCTCTCTCTCCCTCCTCCCTCCCTCCCTCCCTCCCTCCCTCCCTCCCTCCTTCCTTCCTTCTTGATGTGGTTTTCCGCTGCTTGCGTGTGTCTGCATTAGATCACTCAAAATTAACTCTTTGGCAGTCGGTCGCGCATTTTGTAGAGGTGATTCCTGTAGGAATCACATCGACAAAAAGCGCTGGCGACAGCCAAAGGATTAAACCCCTGGAACAATCTCTCTCTCTCTCTCTCTCTCTCTCTCTCTCTCTCTCTCTCTCTCTCTCTCTCTCTCTCTCTCTCTCTCTCTCTCTCTCTCTCTCTCTCTCTCTCTCTCTCTCTCTCTTTCTCCCCCCTCCCCCTCCCTCCCTCTCTCCTTCATTTCATCGTTAAATGTTGCCCCTTTTTCTTCTGACTGTATTTATCACACCTTTATTGTACTTCTCATCTCATGACGCCTGACAAATAAGCCGTGCATTTTATTCTTGCATTCTTGTCTGTATGTTTGGGGAAAAACAATGGTTTATTTTGTTAAATGTAATAAATCTTGTTGTACTTGTCCTTTCAAAAAAGCGTCTCTATCTTTATTGGGATTTTATTTATTTATTTATTTTTAGATATATATTGTTTAACAATGAGGGCCCCACAGAGAGTTTGGACGGGTGGGTGGAAAAAAGGCGAATGCGTGTGTGTAGATGCGTGTAAGGAGAGTGTGCAGCTCTTGTAGTATTAGCTCGTTCCAGGCGCCCCGCATCAATAGCTGCGAAAGTGTCCTACAGCGTTGCCGGCGGCGCCTGGAATGAGTTTGGTCTGCATGTAACTGAACCCCGTCCGAAATATCATTTAGCCCTTGAATGCCGGTGGACACAGATTGCGTTTTTGAAATCTACATAAATTGAACGTCAAAGTCGTCACAAGCACACACAAAAATAATAATAATAACAACATGGATGCGAAGTGGTTTCAGCAGGAGGCATTTAGTTCTTTTAGTCCCTGTTAACAAAGCAAATCCTTGTCTTGTTTCTTGTTTTACAGTGACACTCATTGGCACACCATCGTGAAAACGCATGTCTCTACCACAGCCGGTATGTCAGTGGTAGAATTTTTTTATTTTGTATTTTTTTTTTTTTTTTTTTTTTTTTTTTTAAGTCCGTACTCCAAAACTTCTTTCATTATTTTGTCTGAATGCCATTTGCCTTATCAGGCGACTTCACAAGCAAGATGAGAGCCTTATAAAGCTTCTCTGCTTTAGGGAATTATGATCTAGATCACCCATTTTCGTCAGTCCTAGCAAGCTGTAACATACACAGGAGCATCTGTGCCTCTTGAAACGAAAAGGTTTATAAAATAATGCTGGATCGGCTTAAGTTTTTGGCCTTGTCCGAACCTAATCGCTGGCTGTATTGAACGAACTTTACCGGGTTATATATTATCAGTTGTGAAGCCTATCGCTAAAATTACTCCATCTGCAAGAGACATAGAGTCTCATGGGCCCCTGCGACAGCAGGGGCTCATGAGAATCTATGCTTCTTGCTTTCAGAAATCAGTTCCATTGACATACATTCTTAGTTTTTAGGAATGGCTCTACAACTTGATGTAAAATGTATTTAGTTTATAGGCCAGTGTAGGTATTACCACTTTCAAATCCAGCGCCCACTGGATCGACCCTGATAGCTATAAAGCTTGCTTGTGGTCCCATACTAGTCTTGAGTCTTTAGAGAGGCGCTAATGAAAATGGGTTATCATGACCTGCCAAGATGGATTCTCATCATAGTAACTTGTACGCATTGTTAATAGAACATAGTGATATATTATTATTATTGGGGTTTTTTGTTGTTGTTTTTTTGCTCTGGGTGTGAATGGGGTTTGAGGACAAATGAAATGTTGTGTATACACTGATAACCGACCCTGTGGGTAAAATGTTTCAGGTTTTTTATGTGACTTTGTACACCTTTACGATCCTTAAGGAGCTTGTACCGTTACAATAACACTGGTTATATGACAAATATCAACATGTCCATTTTTGGGAACAGCAAGATTTTCTTTGAACAACGAAACAATGTAACAATGAAAATCTGACATTCTCAAAATTGGCATACTGGCGTTTGTCAGATAACGGCAAAGAGACTTTCGTATTCGAAAAGTCGATGTTTCAGCGATTTTTTGACACCACACAAGCATTAAAATACTTTGCCTTCTTAGGGCAACTAAAAACAAGCAAGATGTCCATTGTAGTACAATGAAAAATTGTCATCGATTTTAAACGCTTTGTAACGTTTAAAATCGATGACAGTTTTTCATTGTAATACAATGGACATCTTGCGGAATAACAGGAACAGTTTTTGTTTTGTTTTTTCTTCAGCGGTATCTGGCTTCAGTGACACTGTTCATCGCGAAGATCGACAGAACAAACGACGCCAAGAGGAGTCGCTGTAACGTCTTACTCTTGATAGTCAAGTCAGTGCATTTATGTGTCTTGTCTTTTCTTGTCTTGCCTCTTCTCTTCTCGTCTCTTCTCGTCTCGTCTCGTCTCGTCTCGTCTCGTCAAATGTTAAGCATCTCACCTTGTTTCATCTTAATTGTCTCTTCTTGTCTTGTCTTAATTGTCTCTTCTCGTCATGTCTTAACTCTTTCGTTTCATCTTAATTCTCTCTGCTCGTCGTGTCAATTCTCTCGCCTCGTTTAATCTTAATTCTCTCTTCTCTTCTCGTCTCGTCTTATTCTCCCAAAGCGCAAAAGGCTATCGGGCCGACGTCGGCCCGATGGCCTTTGCATACTTGGTTAATTCTCGCGTTTTGTCTTATGTTCATTCTCGCGTCTCGTCTTGCGTTAATTGTCGCGTCTCGTCTTAATTCTCTCGTCTCGTCTGGTCCCGTCTCGTCTCTACTCATGTTAACTCTCTCATCTCGTCTATCCTAGTCTCGTCTTTCTGGTATTCTTCATTACTGGCCGGTGGACATTGTTCAGATATGTCACAGAGACTCAGGTCACTTGTCTTAACTTAGTTCTTGTTTGTTTTGGGTTTGTGTGTGGATTTTTGGCGGGCTTTTTTTTTTTTTAATCAGGACGAGGTTCTGGATCGATTTGTGTACGTTGTTAGGATCTGATAGGCGTGCCTACTATCCTAGAAGTTCCCTTAAACTACCGTAGTCGTTATATGCGTCTCCTTTTTTAGCCTGAACACCTTAACCGCATTCAATAAATTGAGACCTCCGCAGATTTGTGCGCTAAGCCTGAATTCGCTTATCGTGATAATAGATTGAGACCTGGGATCCCATTTTCTTGATCAAGACAATGAAAAGGGCAAAGACGACCACCACCCACATCCGACAGTAACAGAGCCAGTAGTCTGAAGTAGTCTCTTCTACAGGCTAGTCAAATGTATATTGAACACTAGACTAAGTCCCGATCACGTTGCTTTCCATTATTTCTTGTCAAAGCATCTGTATAATTTGTATTGGGTATCAACGCCCGTCTCGCAAGAGGTTCTCGGGGCGACGTCAGCCGGAGTTGGCCCGCGCACGGCCGTGCGCGGGTCAACTCCGGCAGATGTCGCCCCGAGGACCTTTTGCTCACTGTGTCATTATTATTATTATTATTATTATTATTATTATTATTATTATTATTATTATTATTATTATTATTATACCAACGAAAAGGTCGCCGATGGGAAGTTGTTTTGACCCTTCTAGTTTTCATTTCGTAAGCCGAATTCTTCGCCGTAAGTAAGACAACTAACATTTCTCCGCTGTGAAGGGAATAAAAAAGTTAAGTTCATTTTTGTGAACAGCGAGCGTTTCATGGTATTACAATGAAAATCTCGCTTTGCACAAAAATGAACTGGCTGTTTTTATCCTTCACAGAGCTGGAATGTATTCTTTCAGAGTGATGTGTATGGATATTGATAGTCGGAACCTTACCCGTATATCACGAACAAGGATTATAAAAAAATAATACTAATAAAAACAGTATAGTAGCGCTTTAAAGAGGCAATGAAACACACAATGGGGTTACCGCACCGTTTTAAAGATGTGTGGTATTCACGTCTTCTCGGGTACGTGTTAAAACCGTGACACCCCAGGAGTACTCCCCATACAGACCCACACGGGGGTTTCGCAACGAGTACACTTCTATTTTAATGAGATGCTCAGTAGCTGAGTCGAAGTGTACTTGGCGCGTACTCTCCCCGAGTGGGTATAGCTGCCTCTCATCTGAATATAAGTGTACTTATGGCACACTCCCGGAGTGGGTCTATCTGGTGATTACCCCCACAAACGGAACGGGGACGGGGCTGTTGTACTTTTTGTTCTCGAGCCTCTGAACTACAGTATAAAACTGTGTGCCGGAAGAAAATTTGAAGAGTATTTTCCTATTCGTGTCCATTCATTTATTTGATTCCCGCTGCATGGCTGACCTGAAACTGCTGAAGAAGCAGGTTCATCCCAATATGCAAAAGGCCATCGGGCGGGCGGTGCGCGGGCCAACGGCGGCTAACGTCGGCTCGATGGCCTTTTGGCAGCAATATAGGTAGTACCTATTTTTTTGAATTTCAGTCGAGGTTTACTTTTAGTGAATTATGCATCGGAAATGTGCGGTCAGCACGACATTTTAGATTGCGGTACAATGTTTTAGCACGCGGTATGCAGCGTAAAACAGTGGGCAGCGCGATGATGAGTCTGTCTTTTGTGTTCTACCAATGCAGTACACGTTGTACATGCATCGTTTGCTCGGTTATCCACCGCGAATGGGCGAATGACTTCGTCTTGACAAGTGATTCGTAAAAATCTTTGTCATACTTTCGCGATGGTTCAAATCTTAACCCACTCAGCCTCGATGCCCTACAACAGATTGGTCGACCATGATAATTCAATGGTAGTGTCAGACGCCAGGCTAATCTGACACTACCCTTGAATTATCATGGTCGATCCATCGCCTGCAACTTTGGAAAATGCCACCTTTGGGTTAACAGATTTAATATTTGTGACTCGTGATTGAGAAGCGACGTTCTTGTGAAACCGTGACAGAACCACACATACCCCCCCCCCTCCCACACACACACACACACACACACACGCACACACACACACACACACACACACACACACACACACACACACACACACACACACACACAGCACCTAGACACCGTTCTCTAATCTCTAATATATTTATGACTGACCTACTGCCATGGAAATATACATAAAGATGTGCGTCGGTAAATCTATACTCGCAAATTAGGGACTCACGCAAAGGGAAACTCTTGCCACAAGGAATGCGACAGACAGTAATTTCACTTTTGTGAAAAGCGATATTTTCATTGTAATACGATGTGAATCTCGCTGTTTCACAGACAAGTGGACTTACTGTCTTTTCGCCTTCCTATGGCAAGAGCTTCTCACTGGTTCCTTAAGGGAGTTCCAGGGTCAAACCCTCGGTGTCCAATTTTCACTTATGAATATTGAACACTGTCGTCGTACCGCCACCTCTGTATGGCAATAGACTTTGAGAGCAAAAGGTCCTCGGGCCGATGTCGGCGCAGTGAGCCCGCTCATGGCACGGCCGTGCGCGGACCTATTGCGGCCGACGTCGACCCGAGGGCCTTTCGCTTACTGGGAACCGAAAGCTGATACTCCTTTCATTTGTCGGGCATTTCCATAACAATGCGGTGAGAAGAGGATAATGACGCTTTATGCGTAGGATACGTGTTTCGGTTTTCGTATTTAACTCATTCGAAACGGTGCCGCATCCGGATGCGTAGCATGAAATCGTTTATGTCTGTGCAGCTCGCATGGAATGTGTTAAAGGAATATGTACACTTATATTGACCGGGTTTAACCATTTCCAGCTAAAACACTAAGCACGTGCAAAATAAATTTAGCTTCTGACCATCTAGTGACCAACTAGCTGAGAAGAAATTAAATATGATTAAGATGATCCCCCGGGAGGGGGGGGGGGGGCTGGGGAGGGGGCCGGGGGCTGGGGGGGGGGGAGAGGGGGTGCAGGGTCACGAGGATCTATGTTTTTTACAAGTTATGAATGTTCTTTCCGGTCGTGATTCAGCATTGGTTTCCGAGACTTAATTTGCAGCAGGGTGGAAATTTCACAAGAAACCAGATACACAGCAAACATCGGATATGACAGATCGCCAGGAGACCTAATTTCTGCTGTACTCGAAGTTTGTTATAAGCAAAGTAATTTACATAGAAAGAGTGCTTCTCGGGACCTCTGAAAAATTGCTGTTATATATCCGACTTTTCTTATGTATTCGACCTTGTTATAAGCGAAGTAGACTGTACTTATCTAGGTCACTGGACTACAGATATGAGACTATCTTAACTCATTCGAGACATGCCGCCTCCGGATACGCGGCTTATGCCGCGTATCCGGATGCGGCACGTCTCGAATGAGTTAAGAAAGAACAGGAAAAATACTTTCTAGCGTGTTGTCTGTGAATTGAGTAAAGTGAGGAAACGTAAGGAAAACATCCTGTGATTGAAAAAAAAAACATAGTGTCGTAAACAAAAAGGGAAAAAAAAAACAAGGACGAAATGAAACAAATAAATAAAATGCGAATTTACGTGTGAGAAGTGTGCAGCCAAATTTTTTTCAGCCTCTCCGTAGATCACTTCCGTGTGCCAGAGGCATAAATTCGCATAAGCACCTGCAGCCGCAGGGGCATATGAGAATGTATGCCCCTTGCCGACACTTTTCGATCATATTTCCATCCATAGATATTGTGCAGGGGTCAAGCGGGTATTAGTCTATGATTGTCCTATCCAAAACTGTTACAAAATGTACGAATCATGCCGAAAGGCAAACACGGAGACGGACAGACGGTTACACAGAGTGGGAGAGAGAGAAGGGGGGGGGGGGGAGGGAGGGAGAGAGAGAGAGAGAGAGAGAGAGAGAGAGAGAGAGAGAGAGAGAGAGAGAGAGAGAGATTGTACATTGATTGTACATTGCTTAACGTCCCGACAGCAACAAGGCTTTCTCAGGACGTGCCTGCACTGCTTGTGAAAAAAAAATAAACAGAAAATTGAATGTATGTCGCCAGCCGGTCAAATACGTTACATAAACCTACAACATGGGGCCTAAATAAAGCTAAGACCATTTAGCAGCATAGAGAGAGAGAGAGAGAGAGAGAGAGAGAGAGAGAGAGAGAGAGAGAGAGAGAGAGAGAGAGAGAGAGGAGTGAGAGAGCGATAAATAGACAGAGAGAGAGAGTCTTTATTTATAACGGTTAAGACCTGGTATTTACAAGGTCATTTTAATATCGCTGCAATTACAAAAAGTTGGAAAACTGCATAAACAAGCCACATAAAATGAAACCGGACGCAACTTTTCATAACTAAATTACAAATTGAGAAATAGAGAGAATGAGAGAGAGAAGCCCTCGGGGAGGAGAGGGGGGAAATGGGGGCAAGAGTGGGGGGAGGGGGGGGGGTGGGGCGGGAGAAAGCTCAGCTAAACTGAACTGAACCTATAAACTATTTTCTAAGGGATAAAACACAGGCCTTTTTACGTGCCTGTCCTATATAACAATAACATTATAATTATAGCACAATATCCTTTTTTTTTTCAAAATAAAGATAGCAAAAACAAAACCATACACTAACAGAAAGAGAGAGAGGGAGGGAGAGAGAGAGAGGGAGAGAGAGAGAGAGAGGGAAGGAGGGAGGGAGAGAGGGAGGGAGGGAGAGAGAGAGAGGGGGGGGGGAGAGGGAGAGAGAGAGAGAGAGAGAGAGAGAGAGAGAGAGAGAGAGAGAGAGAGAGAGAGAGAGAGAGAGAGAGAGAGACAGAGACAGAGACAGAGACAGAGACAGAGACAGAGAAGAGACAGAGAGAGGTTATTTCTGTCACATTGCATGACCGCATGTGGGCAATGTAATTCCGATTGATCACATATAAAAATACACCGTACATCCGTCAAGTACATAGAGACCATTAGCCCCGAAGCACTACAGCAGGAGATACAGATCTACGTGAAAGTGAGGTCCGAAGTTACAGCGGTCATACAGTCTGCCAGGAGACAGTTCTACCAGGACAGGATCGACTCCAGCTCGTCGTCCAAGCAACTTTTCTCAGTCTTCAGTGAGCTGCAGGGAAAGCCCCGTACCACGCCCCTTCCGACGAATGTGCCAAGCCATGTCCTTCCACTACGTTTCTGCGACTTTTTCTCGGATAAGATTAAGCACATCCGCTCTGAACTAGACTCATGTTCATGTGATCCCCCTACTTTTGGTGTGTATAATGGCCCTTCACTGTCTCGTTTCGAGCCAGTGACTGAGCAGGAGATCCATGAACTCATTATGAAATCACCAACAAAGAGCTGTGTGCTTGATCCCTTGCCCACGTCCCTCATAAAACAGTGTATTGATGATCTCCTCCCACTGATTACCATCTACAGGTGCTGTGCCTACTCAGTTTAGACATGCTGTTGTGACACCGCTCTTGAAAAAGCCTGGACTGGACCCAAACGACTTGAAGCATTTTAGACCTGTCTCTAACCTTCCGTTTATTTCAAAGATTTTGGAGAAGGTTGTTTTGAAACAGCTACAAAGCCATTTGTCTGGAAACGGTCTTTTAGAAATGCACCAGTCGGCATACAGAAAGGATCACAGCACGGAGACTGCTGTGCTGAGCGTCCTGGATGGTCTGCTAGTGAAGGCAGACGAGAGACTTGTCTCTCTCATTGCTCTGTTGGACCTCAGCGCAGCATTCGACACGCTCGATCATTCTGTTTTGCTGAAGAGGTTAGAGGTGACCTTTGGCATCCGTGGTACCGCCCTGGCCTGGTTCACTTCATACGTTAAGGATCGTTCTCAGGCTGTTATTGTTAATGGCCAGCTATCTGCTTCTAGTCTTTTGTTGTGTGGAGTCCCTCAGGGCTCCGTATTAGGGCCTGTTTTGTTCACTCTATATTCACAACCTCTATCTGATGTAATTGCCGCCATTGAGTGTGATTTTCACAAGTATGCTGACGATACTGAATTGTCAAGAAGTAGCGCGCCTAGCCATTTCAGCTCCGCTAAGATGAGCGTACAATGTTGTATAGACGACGTCCTGTCCTGGATGACTAGCAACAAACTTAAGCTTAACACTGACAAAACCGAAGTCATGCCTGCCGGCTCTCAGTCTCGCCTTAGTCTGATCGACGGCGAGTTCGCAAACATTGGTGGCTGCAGCGTTCCCTTCCAGAAATGTGTCAAATATCTGGGTGTGAAGATTGACTCGACGCTCTCCATGCATGATCATATCAGTAGCGTCTGCCGAGCTGGTTTCCTTGAGCTGCGCAGAATTGCTTCTCTCAGACCGTACAACAAACCAAGGGGAATCACTCAGCGCTGGACAGACGAACAGTTAGATCCCCTGCCCCCGCCTATCAGGCACCCATTCTCTCAGACCGTATCTCACAGAAGGTACGGCGTCAAGACTTGTAAATGCATTCATTACTTCCAGGCTCGATTATTGCAATTCTGTACTGGCAGGTTTACCGGCAGATCAGATTTCACGCTTGCAAATGATTCAAAACAATGCGGCGCGTCTCATCTTGAAGAAACGAAAGAGAGACCACGTTATGCCTCTACTGAAGCAGCTGCACTGGCTGCCCGTCAAATTCCGTTGCCAGTACAAAATTGCAATTTTCGCCTATCGGCATTTTGACGGATCTCTCCCGCCGTACCTCTCTGCCAAGCTGTCTGCCTATCAGCCATCACGCACCCTCCGTTCCTCCAGTGAAAAGCTGTTAAAAATCCCGAAGCTCAACATGAAAACTGTCGGGGAGCGTTCTTTCACCTTTTTCGCCCCAAGTGTGTGGAACTCGCTGCCAACGGAAATACGGAATCTGCCCACATTGTCACAGTTCAAGGCTCACTTAAATACTTTTCTTTTTTGTCGGGCATTTAACACTTAGCTCATAATTTATTTAGCTAACTGTTGACTGACTGCCACCTATTCTGATCCCAGAGGAAGTGAATGTAAGGTGTGGGGAAGGGATGGGGTGGTTTAAAGTAGTGCATAATTGTGCGTGTGTGTCTGAGAGAGGAAGGGTGTGCTGTTGTGCACAAGGTACACCTCTTGTCTCGGTCGCTAGTGGCTTGCGTACCGTGTCCCTCTACCAAAGATGGTCTTCCACATGTCTACGCCCGCAAGAGAAGTAACAAAAGTTCCTTTAGCCGGCGTCGGGCGCATTCAGCCCGGGCACGCAAGTGCGCGGACCGAATGCGCCCGACGTCGGCCATACAACCTCTTGCCTGCTGGAAAGCTGATTTGTTTGCGAACTAGAATCACACAGAACCGGCGCTATTGTGTTCATTGTGGTCTTGGTCAACTCAGCTTTTGCACACAAGCGGCCGAAAACCTTCCTCTTCAAACTACTACCTTTCTTTGAGACCTTTTCGTCGCGTGAAACGGCTGAAGCCTCCTCCGTTTGACAAACGCAGGTGTAAAAATTGATAATTCAGTGCGAACTAGAGGCATGGATTCTCAAGTGATGCAGAGGCGCCTGAGAATCTGTGCCTGTTTTGCCGATTAAACGTAAGAGGATGCGCAGTGTGTGCACGACAGATAGATGATAGCGAAGTATAAGGCTGCGTCCATCTGCCTTGGACGAAAGTAAGTAAATTTCAGTTTTCGTCTGCAAGACGGCATAGGTTGGCATGTCTCCCTGCACCCTGCAGGGCCGCATGAGGATCTGTGATTCTTGCAGACGAAGGGGGTTTAACCACTTAAGCGCGTTGTAAAGATGCAAGATTACACACATCTTACACTGATTGCTGTCTTCGTTGCTGACGAAGATTTAAACAGGTTCCGTTCTTGTCAGCAAGAGGCATAGATCCTCATGCGCCCCTGCCGGAAGGCAGGGGCTCATGAGGATCTTCCCCTCTTGCAGATGGAGAGAACTTAACCATTTAGACGTGGTGCATAGATGAGAGAAACTGTACATCCTACACTGATTGACGTGTGTGATAGTTTGCAGACGAATATGGGCATAGCTTCCGGAATAGCGGGAATATGATCCAAAATAGTTCAGCGCAATAAATCTTGTTCGGAAATCAGAAGTAGGTCAAACTTGCTCGTGTTTGAACGAAAACAGTGGATTAATAGCCCGGACAAATATGCGATATCGCATGTTTCTCCGGGCTTTTAATCCACTATTTTCGTCGAAACACGAGCAATTTTTCACCTCCTGATTTCCGGAAATCGTATATATTAGCTGACAGAGTAAATTCTGTAGGTCCCCTTCAACTGCAAGGTGACATGAGCATATGTGCGGTGTGCAGATAAAAGGGGGTTAGGTAAGATATGGGAAGTTAAAGAAGACACGATAAACACGGAGAGCGGACTTCGGAGAGGGGACTCCTTTGGGTCGCGGACGACATATCAATCTTTGGTTCATCTTTACAGCCCCGTCTGGTTATTCACGCTGTGTCGATGAAGTTGTATCGCACATTCATCTCAGCCATTCACTTAAGGCTCCGCCACCTTAACCCCCCCCCCCCCCCGACCATCACCACACCACAACTAGCCACCCCCCCCCTCCCCATCCCCACCACCACCACCAACACCCCTACCCCTCCTTTATTCTAGACACCGTTTTTTTTTTTCTCCATCTCCTTTTTATGCACATAATTACTCCGGCTCGGCTTCGGCTTGGCTTGACTTCGCGAACGAAGATTCTATAGGGCTTGCCCACGTCGTCTGCAGGCATTTTCGTGGCTGCGGAGGCCAATCCGGGACAGGCAGGTTCGACCGCAGTGGCTGCAGGGGAAGGTCTGGTCAGGGTTCTGAGTTACGACGTCTCTGTCTTTTTTTCTTCTGAGCCGCTTGTCCTTAAGGTTAGCTCTGCGAGAGTCCTCAAAGGAGACGGCTGCCTTGTGAATGGTGGAGCGCCAGGTGTCACGGTCCGCAGCAAGCGAAGACCACTGGCGGTGATCGATTTGGCAGGCACTAAGTGACTTCTTGAGACCGTCTTTGTATCTCTTCTTTGGTGCCCCTCTGAATCGGTGTCCAGTGGCGAGCTCGCCGAACAGAGTGATCTTGGGTAGGCGATGATCCTCCATCCTGGAGACGTGCACCGCCCAGCGAAGCTGTGTCCGCAGCAGCAAAGCCTCGATGCTCACAGTTTCAGCCTGTTCAAGGACCTCGACGTTGGTGACATAGTCACTCCAGTGAATGCTGAGGATGGTACGCAGGCAGCGCTGGTGAAAGCGTTCGAGGAGTCGTAGTTGGCTGCGGTAGAGGGCCCAGGACTCGGAACCGTACAGCAGGGTGGTGAGGACGACAGCTCTGTACACGCTGATCTTGGTGCCTTTTTTCAGCTGTTGATTGTGCCACACCCGCTTGAATAGTCGCCCGAAAGCACTGTTCGCTTTTGCCAGCCTGTTGTCCAGCTCCTTGTCCAGCTTGGCGTCTGACGTGATGATACATCCAAGGTAGGTAAACTGGTGTACAGACTTCAGTTCGGACTCGCCGATGGTGATGTGGGGAGGGCGATGCTCTTCCTTGGGTGCCGGCTGATGAAGGACCTCTGTCTTTTTCAGACTGACCTCAAGTCCAAAGAGCTGGGCAGCATCTGCGAAGCAGGACGTAATGCGCTGCAAGGCTCTCTCTGTGTGTGCAACGAAGGCAGTGTCATCAGCGAAGAGCAGCTCACGAATCAGTTGGTCTAGGGTTTTCGTGTGGGCCTGCAGTCGTCTGAGGTTGAACAGGCTGCCATCGAGACGATACCTGATGTACACTGCGTCGTCATCGTCGAGGTCCACTGTGGCCTGCTTCAACATCATGCTGAAGAAGATGGTGAAGAGGGTCGGTGCCAGCACGCAGCCTTGCTTCACGCCGTTGCGAATGGGGAATGGTTCTGAGAGGTCACTGTTTAGTCTGACCTGGCCTTGCTGGTCCTCGTGGAGCTGGACGATCATGTTGAGGAACTTTGGGGGACAACCTAGTCGCTCCAGGATCTGCCACATACCTTGCCTGCTCACAGTGTCAAACGCTTTTGTTAGGTCGACAAACGTTACGTACAGCCCTTTGTTCTGCTCGCGGCACTTCTCCTGAAGCTGTCTCAGCACAAAGACCATGTCGGTGGTACTCCTGTTGGCTCTGAAGCCACACTGGCCCTCTCGGAGGTGGTCTTCAGCGATGGCAGGTACCAGCCGATTCAGGAGCAACCTTGCGAGAATTTTCCCGGCAATGGACAGCAGGGTAATTCCACGATAATTAGAGCAGGCAGACTTCTCTCCTTTGTTCTTGTACAGGGTGATGATGACTGCATCACGGAGATCCTTTGGTAGTGTTCCTTTTTCCCAGCAGCAGAGAAAGAGGTATTGGAGCTTGTTGTGCAGTGCTGGGCCTCCATGTTTCCAGATCTCTGGCGGGATTCCGTCAATGCCTGCTGCTTTGCCACTCTTGAGCTGGTGGATCGCTGTGAGGGTCTCTTCGGCGGTGGGCGGTTCGTCCAATTCAACCTTTAGTGGAAGGTGTGGGATTTGGAAGATGACTGTTTCTTGAACAGTGCGCTCAGCGCCGAAGAGGTCCTGAAAGTATTCCGACCAGCGGTTCAAGATGGAGGTATTATCTGTGAGGAGTGCCTGTCCATCAGCGCTTCGCAGGGGACTTTGTACCAGGTGCCTAGGGCCATACACTGCTTTCAGTGCTTCGTAGAAGCCCCTGTAGTCACCGTTGTCAGCGCAGAGCTTGGTCCTCTGTGCGAGTCTGGACCACCACTCGTTCTGGAGCTCTCTAAGCTTGAGCTGGAGACTGCTGCAGATGAGGCGGAAGGCAGACTTCTTCAAAGGGCAGGAAGGCTGGGCTAGGTGGGCCTGGTGGGCGGCTCTTTTTTTTTGCTAGAAGTTCCTGGATCTCTACGTCGTTTTCGTCAAACCAGTCTTTGTTCCTCTTTCTGGCAAAGCCCAAGACTTCCACAGAGGATTTTACAATAACAGTTTTCAGTTGTTCCCAGAGTGTTTCAGGGGAGGAGTCTGCTGGATCAACTGTGTCTTTGAGCATGCGCTGTAAATCGACCTGAAGGGCAGCTTTCTTGTCGTCACGCTGAAGGCTGGCAACATCAAGCTTTTTCTTGGGGGGGGGGCCCCTTTCTTGGGTTTCAGCTTGAGGCGGAGCCTGAGTTTTCAGCGAACAAGGCGGTGGTCAGTGTGGCACTCTGCGCTGGGCATCACTCTGGTGAGGAGGACGTCACTGCGGTCCCTCTGACGCACTAGGACATAGTCGATAAGGTGCCAGTGCTTGGAGCGAGGATGCATCCAGGTGGTCTTTCGACTGTCCTTTTGCTGGAAAGTAGTGTTGGTGATGACAAGTTGCTGCTCTGCACAGAGCTCCAACAGTAGGCGACCATTGTCATTGCAGTTCCCAACGCCATGCTTGCCAAGGACTCCTTTCCAGGCTTCAGAGTCTTGGCCCACTCTGGCGTTGAAGTCGCCAAGGGTGATGACTTTGTCGTCTGCAGGGGTGCTCTGCAGGAGGCTGCGCAGGTCAGAGTAGAACTTGTCTTTTTCTGCAGGCTCTGCCAGGAGGTTTGGGGAGTACACACTGAGAAGGGTGACGTATTGCTGGTGTCTCAGTGGGAGGCGCATGGACCTGATGCGGTCGGAGTGACCCGTTGGTAGGTTTTCCAACTTAGTCGCAATGGGGGTCTTCACCATGAAGCCCACGCCTGAGAGCCGTCTTTCTGATGCAGGCCTGCCTGACCAGTAGAGGGTGTAGCCAGCGCCAAGTTCTTGGAGGCTGCCTTCCTCCGGAAGGCGTACTTCGCTGAGCGCGGCGATGTCGATGTTTAACCTCCGCAATTCATGGGCAATGAGGGCGGAGCGACGTTCAGGGCGTCCGCTGTCTGCTGTGTCGAGCATGGTTCGGCTGTTCCAGCATGCTACGTTGAGTCCGGTCGTGATCGTCATGAGAGTGGATCCATTGTTTTTTCTTGATTTCTGACCGCATGAGAAGATGCCCGTTGACCGCGGCTAGCCAACTGGGGTTACGAGGGGATGAGCTTTGGTTAGGCCACCTTTTCTAGGCCCCTCTCCGTATGGAGCAAGCAGTGCTGTCCCTAGAGAAGGCTGCTTGGTCGTTCAGGGTGTGCCGAGTGACGTTGTCATCCCCAGGTCAACATCAGGCGACCAATATCCTGAACCGCCTGCATGCAGGTTTGAGACTGCGGCTTCCAGTGACATCTTTCACCTGCCGTTTTGCCCCTTGCCCATCGCTACAGGACTTGGAAAGTTCAGTGTCATAGTCCGTGGGCGTTTCCTAAAGCCTGCGCGGTGGAGCTTTTTGGTGGAGTGCAGTGTGCGCAGTACTGGCCCCACTCTTTAAACCCTTGGTTCGTTTGCCATGGCCTAGCAAGCTGGGACGGTGGCATCGAGGTCCTCGGGTCGTAGGTTTTATATCAGACTGTCCTTGTCTTAGTCTCTGGCTCAAAAGCCTTCCCCGGAGACACGGGGGCTTTGATGTCAGGGGTTTCCTCCCTTAGCCTTTCCGCAGCCAAGCGGCCAGGCCTGCAAGGCAGCAGGGGACTCGTGGGGGCCGGGGTCGTCTATGTCCCGTGCAGATGTGAACATCTGCCCACTGCCCAATTACTCCATCTGGAATCAATCTATCCATATAGACCTATACACATCAATCTGTACACATCAGTCCGTACACATCAATCTACCCACATCAATCTGCACACATGGAACACTCTCCCACTCTCTCTCCGTCAGAAACACTCTCCTCCTTCCAGTCCGCCCTCAAAACTCACCTCTTTCAACAGTTCTAGCACTACATCACCACACTCCCCACCCCAAGCTGACCGTCGTAATGTATTTTCACTATTTGTGGTACGTGAGTCATTGTCTAAAGCGTGCGCATGCGTGCGCGAGTTGTGAGTGCGCGCTTAGAGTTATAATTATTATAAGATAAGCGCATTATAAATACCGTAATTATTATTATTAATTATTATCAATATGCACACATCAATCTACCCGCATCACGTAACTCTTTAACCCTTTGGCTGTCGGCAGCCAAAGGGATAACACCTTGAAATTGCAAGAATGTCAGATTATCCCCAATAAATTCCTACTCACTTAATCATCCTTCGTCACAGAAAACCGCCAACTAAAGGAACCTGGGGTCAGTTGTGTGAGCGAGCTTAGTCCTGCACCAACCACTAAGCAAGGTGCGCCGCTATAGCGGCGCACCTTGCTTAGTGGCTGATGCAGGACTAAGCTCGCTTATGCAACTGGTTCCTGGCTCCATGCCCCAAAAAATAAATGCTAATAGATCGTATAACCACCTTTATAAACGTTCTTGGCATGTATAACGATGATGCAAGACAAAAAAAAGGGGCTAACTTTGATTATGAAGTTTGAATTTCGTGAAATAAAAGGCTTTTCTGTTTGCTACGTAGAAGAGTTCTCCCATTGCTCACAGACAAGGGACAGTTACAAACAAAATCTGTGCCTGACCACATGGATTGTGAAAGGAAGGGTAGAAAATTCTTCGTTCAGGCTTGGCAACATTGAGAAATTCAAACCGATTTCAGAAAATTCTTCGTTCAGGCTTGGCAACATTGAGAAATTCAAACCGATTTCTCGACAAATAATATTGGTTAAATCAAAGCCTGTCCTGGATCAGATCGTTTTAATGCAGTTGAACTCCGTGTGCGTTGTAGTGACTTATAAGTTTCTCTGCAGCAGAGAGCGCGAACAGTAATTTTGAACAAGTGGGGGGGGGGGGGAGGAGGGGGGGGGAGGGAGGAGGGGGGAGGGAGAGTGGGGGGCAACTGCTGCATAATTTCCTACTTTAAGAGGAAAATAACCAACAGCGAATGAAAAAAAATTGGGTGCGGCCATAAGTGTCCAAGGAAAATGATTGTAATCCCTCATTTTTGTTCGCAAACGCGTGAAACGGGTTGACACGCGCTCTCAATCTTCGGTACAGTTGGAGCCCATTTCGCTCAGCAAGAGACGTAGATTGACATGATTACCTGCGACTGCAGGGGCTCATGTGAATCTATGTCTCTTGCAGGTCAAGGGCTGTGTCGTTATCAAAAATGTTTGTTACGAAGTGCAGTATATAACGGTCTAATTCAAAACATTTTATTAAGTATTGATTTGTCCCGTTGCTGGAACGACGTAATCGCAGTGTAACTACAACAAGACACTGTGTGCAAACTATATGTTGACAGGCTCAGACTTCAACCCCTTTCTTGCCGGGAAAAATTGAACACCACCCAGCTGTAAGAAGTGTAGATCCTCTTGAGCCCCCGCTATCGCGGGGGGCTCATGAGGATCTATGCCTTTTGCCAAATTCACTTTGACGGCGGCCCCGCTACCTTTGGGATCTGTCCCTCTTGCTGAAACCACTTTGCGTGCATGTTTCTTGGATGACTGGGGATCTTTGCGTTTAATTTGCAATAGTGTCCATGAACACAGTCTGAGTCCACTAACGTTTAAGGGGCTAATTCAAAACGTTTTATTACGCATTGATTTGTCCTAATCGCTGGACCGTCGCCACTGCAAAGTTTGATAGACATAATTACAAGAGACTGTGTACAAACTATGTTAACTCATTCAGCCCGGCGCACGTATTTCCCAAATTTGGTAGGCGTCATCTAATGACTATGCACCATTTGCAGGAGATGGATCGACCATGATAATTCAAGGGCAGTGCCAGATTAGCTTGGCGCCGACAGCTAATCTGGCATTACCCTTGAATTATCATGGTCGACCCATCTCCTGCGGTAGTGCGTCCGGGCTGAATGGGTTAATAGGTAAAATGTTTTTTCTTGGTCCTTCTTAGCGTTTTTCTTATTTTGTCGGACTGGTTATTTTCTTTCATCGCAAAATAAAGTTTAAAGCGATGTGCTTTAGGGTGGGCTTTGCTAAGATGTACCGATATAACGGGTTGTCAGTGCCGTCTTCCCTCAAATACGACTTTTTTTAAACCGATCTTTTCACAATCCTCGTGAGTAGGTACACTTAACTACCATTACGCATAAATCTGAAGACACATTTCAGCACCATTTGTGTTTGGCATGCCTTGTCGACACACCTAATGAACTTTAACAGCAGTTCGGACACGCAGCAAAAGCACACGCATAACTTGATCGCACTTATTTATTCTGCACAGCCGCTAGGTGTCCAATTTTTGTTGTAGCTGGTTCTCGCACTGAAAGTGTTGTATTTCTAGAACGGAGTGGAGTCATTGTCAGGTTACTTGCTGAACTGGATTATTCTGTGTCTAGATGAACCATAACTAGACCTGTGTGTAGCGTTTCTTAACCGTCTGTTACAAAAGTGTATCTTTGGACAGTTACGGCGGTAGTTGGCCTTTAACAGGGGGTTTTCTGCTGCCCCTGGTGCAAATCGGTGGAACTCTTCTTCTCATAAAGGAGGAGAAGAGCAGATAAGTCTTTCTGGAGCAGGCCCATTTAACTAGCTATTGTGAAAACCATTTGCAATAGCTTGGTCATAGCTCATATATTGATCATATTACTATCATGATGGAACAGGAGAACAATGCTAATCGATACACACACTCTGATGAAGAGACAGGACAACAACTGCTTTCTTCGACCAGCGATCATAGCTCGCAAAAGTTCAGTCCGACTAAAAAGGACGGCACTTTCATAATCATTTTTACACTGGTATTTGACAACGAACTAAGCGCCGTGAACTCCGCACGCGGAAAATCGATTACTCACTAGCTGTGTTTATGCGCTTGTCTCCTTGGCGTTTCTATCACAGTAAACTTAATCCCTTCACTGCCGGATAATAGTGAACGTGAGACCACTGCAAGAGGCATTGATTCTCATGAGCCCCCGCAGTTGCGAGGGCTCATGAGGATCTATGCCTCTTCCTGAAACCGCTTCGTAGCCATGTAACGACTGGGTTTGTTTTTGCGTCGAATTGACACTTTAATTAAAGGCGCAATCTGAGGTAGTGATAGGGTCAAACCCCGATTTATCTCCTCGGTTCCCAAAGTGGAAGTAAGGGCAGATCTTTACTACGAATAGGAATAGATTCTCATGATCCCAGTGCGGCTGCAGTGGCTCGATCATGAACGTCTGTGTCTTCTTGCAGTGTAAAAGAAATAAAGTTAAAATACTCCTTATTCGGTCGATTCTTTTACCGCTTATGGAGATGAGCTTTACTAGCAAAAGACGCAGATCCTCATGTACCCCTGCAACTGCATGGGCTTATGAGAATATATACCGCTTTCAGTTTTATCTCATTCGAGACGTGCCGCCTCCGGATACGCGGCTTACGCCGCGTATCCGGAGGCGGCACGTCTCGAATGAGTTAAGCGTACGATATCCCTGTTCATCAAAAAGTTGTCCACCGCCTTTAGTCAACTAAGATTTTTAGAAAATGCAATGTAACACTGTTATACAAAATTATAGGTCAGTAAAACGAAACTAATCCTGTGACACATTTTATTCTTCTCTTTCTTTATGTATTTTGTTTTCATACATCGCTTTTTCTCAAAGAATCTCTCAGAAACTATTGCGCTCTTTTTGTGATGATGAGAAATGGTAAGCGAAGCGAAGGTAAACTCTCTCACGTCTAGTGTCAAGTTCATTTTTTCCATGGTGTTAGTAGTGTGATCTCTTAAATAGGACCCTAAGTCAGCACAAAACACAGACCTGATTTAACGGAGACCCTAAGCCAACAAAACGTGGGACTTATTTAGTCTGACAAAGCAAAATTATCTTGTGGCTATTTCGGAGCCCTTTTTTTCGGCCACAAAGGAAAAAGTATTTGTGAGGTCATGAACTTTCTGTACAAGATCTTAGTGTTGAGGAAAATTCTACAGCACTATTGTTGCCGGACTACATTTGCGATTAACCCTTTGGCTGTCGGTAGCATTTTAAAATCATTGTGACCAAAATTCCTAACGACAGCCAAAGGGTTATACAAAATTTTTTAGCTATATGATTCTGTCGTGTTAGACGCCCCCCCCCCCTCCCCCTTCCCCCCCCCTCCCCCCCCCCCCCCACCTCGCCCTCCCCCCCTCCCCCCCCCCCCCTCGCCCTCCCCCTCCCCCCAAAAAAATACAAAAAAATACAAAAAATAATTTTCTGTATATGTTGTGTTGACTTGTGGCCCTTTAACTAAACGTCATCATTTTATTGTGTGTATGCACGGGTTGGGGATGTTGACTATTCTTAATGAGCGAGCGATAGCAAGACTTCCCCCAAACCTTCACCTGGTTGCTTGGGTCGCCGCGACCTACAGAATTCTGTCGACGTAATTTTCTGCAACTTTATTCTTTTATTGTTTCAAAATGCGACATCTTTCTTAGATTGGTGGCCTGCAGTGACGTGAAACTTAAAATGATAACGTCACACGACAGAGTCAAGGTCATGAATCGAAAGCGAAGCTTCCTGCGAAATTCACCTCGTGAATATTCAAAAGCATAGCGAATAAGCAGTTAGTGGAAGAAAAAATCAAGATGGGAATAACTATAACCCACAAAGTCCCTTCCATATGCGAGCTGTCCTCGCTGTCAAGGGTCTCTACCTTTTGTCTTTGATCTGATTCTGATGTTGAAATATCTCCTATTGAAAAAGCATCGCAGATCTGACAATGCGTCAGTGAGTTCTATAAGGACGCAATACATACGCGTCATTAATTTGTCAAACGTCATTTGTCATGACGTTTGTTTGCTGTTGTTTTTGATTTGTTTTTGTTTTTTGGGGGTGTTTTATGTTTGTTGTTGTTTTTTGTTTTGTTTATTTGTTTGTTTGTTTGTTTTTTGTTGTTGTTTTTTGTTGCTTTTTTACGTGATATAAGTTTCACTTTCGCTTCAAGACTTGAGAAAATGGTGACAAAACTAGAATTTCACGGTGTGATTTCAGTCTTGCTATAACTTGTGTGAAATCAGGTTGACTTTACCTAGCAACATGCTATACAAAGTACACCTGCATGCTCTTCTGAAAGTGCGTCGATGTGTGTATGTCTGTGTGCGTGTGCGTGTGCGTGCGTGCGTGCGAGCGCGCGCGCTCCAAACATCTCCAAGAGACATAGATCCTCATGCGCCATCCATGCGCATGAGGATCTGTACCTCTTGGAGATGCGCGCATGCGTGTGTGAGAGAAAGAGAGCGCGTGCGAGAGAGAGAATTATGTCATATTTAGAGTATTGTGTCAATGTCTTCGTGGTGACGGAGTTGCTTCTTTTACGTCACCGCCACTGTCTGACTTTCTTCATAAGTAACGTTTTTTTTTACTGTTTTAATTTATTTTCTGAAAAGATTTAATTTTTATTGAAAAAGTTGAAATGGTACAGAGCTGGCTAATGAACTCATCCATTATCTTTATTCGAACTAGCTATATTCAAAATTTCAAGTAAATATGACAAAAATTACGGACTCTAATCTGGGTCAACCGACTTTCTATAAACTGTCTTTTATATCTTCAAGGAGACATCCTGTTACAATATGCTCGGAGGCTCTCTTAGCCACTCCTTGAAAAAAGTATTTCGCTAAGTTTCAAGCTTATGGGTACAGCACACACACACACACACACACACACACACATACACACACACACACACACACACACACACACACACGCACGCATGCACGCACGCGCGCGCACGCACACACACACACACACACACACACACCGCACACACACACGCACACACACACACACACACACACACACGCACATACGGCGCTTTGCGCCAAATGTACGTTCAACAGCGAGGTTGACGTAACTAGACATGACGTAATTTTTATCTTGTTACTTCAGTTGTCAGAGGATTAGGCTTTGACATCATGGACATGCTATTAAATTCGCTCCACCGCGACCCATCCTAAAAAGTCCCTTCTATAAATAGAAGGGACTTTTTTTTTTTAAACAAGATAGAAGGCGCAAGTCGTGTTAACTATTGAAGATGGAAGTAACAAGTGGGGCGGTCCGTGGCGCAGTGGTTAAGGCGCCTGCCACCAATGCCAAAGGTGTGCGGTTCGATACCGGGTTCCGGCGTTGGACTTTTCTCCTCTGGTAAGTGTCACCGTTAATTCGGGCGGACCGTCGGGGGTTCTTTCTCCGGGTACTCCGGTTCTTCCACCCCCCCCCCCCCCCCCCCCCACTTTGGTACCGGTCTCAGGCCACTTTACAAATTTCAAATACAAGCGATCAAAAATCTCTGTAACTTGAGTAGCTGACTGGCCCTTCGTTTGTCTTGTACTGTGTTTGTCTTAAATGGCGTATATCCGTGTCTGTTTCGTGAGTGTGTGTGTTGGGTTTCAGGCGCGGCGCTTTGAGTCGATTTCCCCAAAATTGAGAAAAAGCGCCTATATAATAACGGTATTATTATTATTATTATTAACAGTCAAGGGCAGTGCTTAATTAGCTTGGCGCCTTAAAGGCGCCAGGCTAATTTAGCACTACTACCCTTGAATCGTCCCTGACTTTTTCTTTTCCCGCTACATTGAAATCTTCTCTACCGATGTCTTGCGGAGTTTGACTTATGGTATACTACATTACGTACAATCTAATCTTAGGGGGAAAGTACACCTGCCCATGAAATCGTTTTAACAAAAACAAATCTAACTGACGAACGAGATTGCTATAACCCGTCACTAGTTAGAAAATAAAATTGAACACAGTTTCTTTCTAATCAATAAAAATAATGTCTTTTCACTGCAGAAAAAAATTTAAAATTTGGAATAAAAGTCGTAAAACTATGACGTAAGAGCAAACCATAGGCATGTGAGTGTACCTTGCATGTGAATGGAGCGCAGCTCTGCGGTTGCAGGGACTCATGAGAGTCTGTGTCGCATGCAGATGTAAGACATTGAATGCGAGACTGGTGATATTCGTATACGATCGACACTCTTCACAGCATGTAGGTTCCTCATTAAAATACAATACTGTTTTTTTTTTTCAACAAAGGCATGCTCACGTCATTGCATGAACGCAGGAAAGCAGAAAGAAATTGGCAAAAGCGTAAACGCATGCAGTTAAAATGTCAAAGGGAAATACGCATTCATCACAGAACAAATATCTGTTGCTGGTCTGTGATTTTGGAAATTACGGCTTTAAGCCGTGAGGTTCAAAATCACAGACTAACACACAAGGACAGCAACGTGTTGTTGAGTAGATCTGTCTGATGTCTTATAAAGAATTATTGCACGTTATAATCACCATTATGAATACATGCCACACAGTAATTTTCCACGAAGAGTTGTCCAAACAAAGAGAAGTGAGTCAAATGAGTGCATCTGTTGCGACGAAAACATTGAATACAAATCCCGGACAAACATGCGATATCGCACGTTTGTTCGGGCTTTTCGTCCACTGTTTGCACGTCAAAAGACGCGCAGTATTTGCCTTATTTCTGATTTTCGTAACATTCCTGTTACGAGTATGGGTTATAAATGAGTTTGCCAGAGCATCCAGTATGCAAAACAAAATGTACATAATCTGATGATTTGATAGTTTTATTTTAGATATAGTTTGTTAGTTATTAGGTTTTAACCCATTCAGCCCTGAGGTGCTACAGCAGGAGATGGGTCGACCATGATAATTCAAGGGTAGTGCCAGATTAGCTTGGCGCCTGTCGGCGCCAAGCTAATCTGGCACAACCCTTGAATAATCATGGTCGATCCATCTCCTGCAACAGGTGCATAGTCGTTAGATGACGCCTCCAAAATTTGGGAAATACGTGCGTCTGGCTGAATGAGTTAACCCGTTCAGTGCCCGTTGACGGAAACTGTGTTTCTGCAGTCTTCGTCAATTTAACATCAACAAGCCCTACCTGTCCTAGGAACATGGATTCAAAGTGTTGTCAGCAAGAGGCATAGATCCTCATGAGCCCCCGCCACTGCGGGGGGGGGGGGGGCGCATGAGGATCTACACCTCTTGGAGTTGGATGTGTTCAGATTTTTTTCGGCTCTGAACGGGTTAACATGGAGTAGGCGAGCAGGCCATCTCACACAGCGGGAAAGGTTTAAGTTTAAGCAGCCAGACAAAGAGGGAGGTCTTAACTCATTCAACTCCGGCTCGCCACGGCAAGACATGGATCGAGCGTGATAGTTCAAGGGTTGTGCCAGAATAGCTTGGCGCCCATAGGCGCCAAGCTATTCTGGCACAAACCTTGAACTATCACGCTCGATCTGTTTCCAGAAGTGTAATACAGTCTTCAGGGGGCAACTTCAAACTTTGCGGATTTCGATCCTGGAGCAGAATGTGTTAAAACAGCATGTAAATGTATTTTTTAAAATTTCACAGGCGCATACAAGTAATTAGAGAGTACAGGTCTATAGACGTTTGGAATTTTTTTTTTAAGTCTATAAGCCTAGATGTACTGGACGCTCTATTAAATTTAAGTCACCGGCTACTTTCATTTCGTACCGTACCATATTATTACATTTATAGTTACCGGCTACTTTTCACATCGTACCATATCATATCACACTATATCAAGCCATCTCATAACAATACAAAGCACACCACACGTGATTGTATAATTATTGGGGAACATTAATATATAAAAGACCTACCTGGCCTGACGACTGGTTGCGGCTAACACTTGAACTTTCGGTGCTTGAAATTGTGGACGGAAACTTGAAAAAGTGTATGCAAACTTGAAAACGTGGAACAGAGGTCGAAAACTTGGATGCGAACTGAAAATCGGCGCCCTCAGAAATCTTCAGGAATTCCCCGCACACACACAGTATCACAATTTCACGAAGGGAAATAATCCTTGTATCATTCTTCGTTGTCGAAGATAGGAAAAGTATTGGAAATGTCGTGTGGCAACAAGCAATCCCGGCCGGTTATTCAGATCTCCGGGAAATCACTTTATTCCGTTCACACCCAGCGCTACGCGAGCGGGGAGAAAAAAATGGACAGACACTCTCAAGACCGTAGGCACTGATTAGCATGGCACCTGAAAAGGCGCCAAGCTAATCAGGGCCTACCCCTGAGTGATCATAAATATCATTGAATTTTCATGTTCTACGACCTGTTCGTGCTGTATTTCCTTGCACGATTTATACACGTGTTGGTACGAGTATTAAAACGGTTATCTCACGTTTCCAGCATAGCCGATGATAAGTCAGGTTTGTAGGCGATTGGGCCCGGGAAATGTTTAAGCCATGTGAGAAATGATTTGTCTGTTGAAATGTCAGCGGGGTAACATTGGATTGCAAGCAGACGACTCTCTGTCTAAAATGTCATCACGGAAACAATCTATTGCGCCACGTGTGCGCGTTGGCGACAAGTTTGTGTTTTGTTTTTGTTTTCTTTTCCGCCCGCCGGCCTAACCGATCCCTCCAACCGCCAACCAAAATAAATAAACAGATAAGACGAAATAAAAATTGTGTGCAAGTCCCGGATCACATCGAGCCATAGGGAAATTGAGCATGTATTGGCATGATCCCCAAACATTATGTACAAAACATGTCTAGTTATGCTATTCTATAGCGGAACGTGGATCGACTATTGTTGTTCAAGTTATCCGTACTGCCTGATTTGCTTGTATATATTTCGCAACTAGATAATTTGCCTGTGATAAGTCCTTTTACCTTGATGAGAAGAAATCCCCAACATAGAAGAAACGCGCTTAGAAAGGGCAGGTACAACACACTATCAACAAAGAAAGAAACACGCTTAGAAAGAACAAGTATAACATAAATTGTGCTGTACTTTCCCTTTCTAGGCGTGTTTCGTTATTTGGATTTTCTTTGTATTTTACACGTTTGGTATCAGTCACTTATTTGATCTGTATTTTATTTTGGTGGTCCATCCATACCCCGCAACTAGCGTGAGGTTCAAACAAGATGGGATGAACCAAACCCACAAAGTCCCTTCTATATGAGAGCTGTCATCGCTGTCAAAGGTCTCTACCTTTGTCTTGACTGATTCTGAGTGAATCTCCTATGAAACGTCTCACAGATCTGCCAATGCGTCACTGAGTTCTATAAGTCTTAAATTTTACTAAAGAAGTTGAAAGGATACAAAGCTTTCAAATGAACTCATCCAATGTCTTTCTCCAGGCTAGCTATATGCAAACGTTTAAGTAAATATGACAAAAATTACGGACTCTAATCTGGGTCAACCGACTTCCTATAAACGGTTGTTTATGTCTTCAATGAAAGAAACTCGTTTGTATCTGACACACGTAAACGATGCATGCGCTTCGTTTTGGAAAACGATGTGTTCCATTCCAAATAAAATTATACGTTGTAATCTAAAACGGTTACATAAAATGATACAACAAATAGTGAAAACCAGATAGGATGAACCATAACCCACAAAGTCCCTTCTATATGAGAACTGTCTTCGCAGTCAAGGGTCTCTATCTTTTGTCTTTGGTTTGATTCTGACGTTGAAATATCTCCTTTTGAAAAAGCATTGCAGATGTGCCAATGCGTCATAGTAAGCTCTATAAGGGGCGCGCGCAGTGCATACGCGTCATTGGTTTGTCAAACGTCATTTGTCATGACGTATTTTTTGGTTTTGTTTTTACGCAATTTTATATTTAACGTGATATGAGATTCGCTTCGCTACAAGACTTGGGGAAAATGGTGACAAAACTAGAATTTCACAGTACAATTTCAGTCTTGCTTTAATTTGTGCGAAATACTTTCTTAAGTGGGTGGCTAAGAGAGCCTACGAGCGTATTGTAATTGAATGTCTCATTGAAGACATAAACAACCGTTTATAGAAAGCCAGTTAACCCAGATTAGAGTCCGTAATTTGTGTCATATTTACTTGAACCTTTGTTATAGCTAGTTTGGAGAAAGACATTGGATGAGTTAGTTAGCCAGCTTTGTATCCTTTCAACTTCACTGACATAATACTCTAAATATGACGTCATTCTCTCTCTCTCTCTCTCTCTCTCTCTCTCTCTCTCTCTCTCTCTCTCTCTCTCTCTCTCTCTCTCACTCTTTCTCTCTCTCTCTCTCTCAAACTCTGGCGAAGTCAAATACACCTAACCCTGTAAGTTACACTTGCTCTCATCAACTACGTCACCATAGTCAACAGAGAGCCTGCGGCCCATTTTTAGTACCGCTTATGACTGTCCTAGATGTAGGCAAATCTATTTCCAGTTTAAAGAACAAATCGTCTTGCGGTCCAGATGGCATTAGTAGTCAGATTTTAAAACTATCTCTGCCCTACGTCGTCGAATCCCTGACCTTTATTTATAATTTATCGATCAGACATAACGTTTTTCCCGACGAGCTGAAAAAAGCGAAGGTAATCCCGCTTCCCAAAAGCAAAGATTTATGCAACCTAAACGAGTACAGGCCCATTTCCATATTATCCTGTATTTCAAAACCGCTCGAGAGACATATCCATACTCATCTTCTAAACTTTCTGGAGCAAAACCATCTGATAACTGCAGCACAATCAGGATTTCGACCTCTACATTCGTGCCAAACTGCCTTCAATCACTTAATTGATAAATGGCTCTCTGCCATAAATGACAATAAAGTATCAGGTACAATCTTTCTTGACCTGAAAAAAAGCTTTTCATCTTGTCAACCACTCTATCCTACTAAAAAAAAAACTACCATTCTATCACATTGACTCAAATACTATCTCCTTTATCCTATCTCAGGGACAGAACACAGAAAGTACTGCTAAATGGCAAGTATTCCTCTGATGGTTTAGTAACTTGCGGTGTTCCACAGGGGTCTATTCTAGGGCCCTTATTATTTAATCTTTTTATTAATGATCTGCCACTGTGCATATCTCATTTAGACGCAAACTGCGATCTGTTCGCAGATGACACGACCATACACACATCTGATAAAGATATCACAACCATTAATAAGGTACTCCAACAAAGTCTTGATGAAGTAGCAGGCTGGTGCAGTGATAATCACATGATTATTAGTATTCCAAAGACAAAGAGCATGTTAGTTACTACACGTCAGAAACACCAGCATGGCCTGCCACCTTTAACACTTTCCTTAGATAGACAGCTTGTTGAACAAGTAACTAGGCATCGCTTATTAGGCGTTATAGTGGACAACCAATTAAGCTGGGAGCCGCATACTGACTCAATATGCAAAACAATCTCCAAAAACCTGTTCCTGTTATCAAAACTACGCCATATAGTTAATACTGATATCCGTAAACTCTTTTTCCATGCGCATATCAAAACGCATTGTGACTACAGTTCTACCGTCTGGGATGGATGCAGCGAAGTTCACATGAAAAAAGTTAATTCCTTGTATCGTCGGGGCATTAAATTAATACTTCCCAGTCCTACTTCGACTGATGAAAGATTAAAATCTCTCAAGTTACTAACATTGAAGAAACAGTTTGAATTTAATCGCTGTGTTCTACTGCACAAGATCATGCACGGAAAAGCCCCACCCTATCTAAAAACTCTATTTTCCGACAATAATAGGAAAAACACGAGAAATAGTTCAATCCACCTTCCAAAAATTAGATTAAACATCTGTAAAACCAGTCTGTCTTTTTCAGGCTAAAGCGTGGAATATGTTACCTCCACACCTGAAATCAATTTGTAAGATTAGCGTCTTCAAAGATCGCCTCCATAAATATTTACTTCAGAAGTAATAGTATGTTCGGCTCCCTTATGCTACTATTCGTATAGTTAGTGACAAGTTTCCTATTACCTAATACTCTTCTACTGTTGCTACAGATTATGTAATAGCTCGACTGTCTGCATTAACATGTCAGGTTCATACCTGTGTATATAATTATATATATATATATATATTATATATATATATATATATATATATTATATATATATATATATATATATATATATATATATATATATATATTTTTTTGTTTTTTTTTTTTTTTTTCCCTCTGAGTGGTGGTGGTGGTGGGGGGGGGGGGCAGGGGGATGGGTCTATTTACTTATATATGTTTTATCTTTTACTGTATCGTCTGATGTATTTTTATATGTGTAGAGTAGCAGGACAGTTTGGAAGATAGGCATTGCTATGCCTAAAACTTTTTATCCTGAATAAAAACGTTTCATCATCATCATCTCTCTCTCTCTCTCTCTCTCTCTCTCTCTCTCTCTCTCTCTCTCTCTCTCTCTCTCTCTCTCTCTCTCTCTCTCTCACACACACACACACACACACACACACACACACACACACTCACGCACAAACATGCGCGCATCTCCAGGAGGAATAGATCCTCATGCTCTCTCCAGGCTCATGAGGATCTATGCCTGTTGGAGCACGCGAGCACGCACGCAATAACACGCACACACACATCGACGCGCTTTCAGAAGAGCATCCTCGTGACCCGTGTACTTAGTATATCATGTAGCTAGGTAAAGTCAAACTTGAATCTGGTGGGACCCTGCTTGTTGACTTCCTTCAAGGCGGAGTCGGAAGGTCATCATTACTAAGTCATGATCGCTTCCAATGTCTGCTCTTGGAAAACTTCTTGTCTTGGCAATGTTCACACTGGTTTGGAAGCGTCTCTTCACCATAATGTAGACAATTTGGTTATGGTACTCTCCATTCGGGCTGTGCCATGTTCACCTTCTGGATGCTTTGTGTGGGCCAAATGTGTTCATCAGCTTCAGATCATTTGCGCTGGCAAATTCCAGGAGCCTTAAGCCTCTGTCGTTGGTCTCTCATTGCAGTAGCGTCCACATGTGCCTTTCAAGTTCTTAACAGAATCCTCTCCTATTTTGGCATTCCAGTCTCCCTGCACCACAAGGATGTCTTTCTTGGGGGTGTGGTCCAGGACTTCTGGCAGTTGGTCATAGAAGTCTTCTATTTCCTCATCATCATAGTTTGTTGTTGGAGCGTAAACTTGTACAATGGTGATATTAAATGGAGATGCCCTCAAACGTATGGTAATAAGCCTGCTGGAGACTGGCCGATAACTCATGACAGTGTTCACGATGTCTTTGTGGACGAGAAATCCGACACCCTGTTCGTGTTTGTCATCTCTGCCACTGTAGTACAGTTTGTGGTTTTCCTGGGTTGATGTTTCCCCAAGGTTCTTCCGTCGTACTTCGCAAAGTCCTAGGATGATGGTCCAATGGCATCTGTTCATTTTGTGTGTCAGTTCCTCTATCTTCGCAGGCGTTTTTAATGTTCTGACGTTCCAAGTGCCAATGCTGATGTTTTTCTGGCACGGAGTTTTGATGGTGGTGACCTTCCGACTCCGCCTGAAGAAAGTCAACAAGCAGGGTTCCACCAGAATCAAGTTCGATCTCGAGAAGCTAAAAGACCCAGAGGTAGCGGAAGGCATAACAAACCAAGGGGAATTACTCAGCGCTGGACAGAACAGTTAGATCCCCTGCCCCCGCCTATCAGGCACCCATTCGCCAGCCCACAGAGAAATACGCAGGTATAGAACAAGACGATCATCTACATCCCTTCTAGGCATAGATAGGAGAAAAATTCGCACCACTGTTACTTCTAGGTGCAGAAGACACGGAGGTGGACACACTGATCAACACATTTAACACTGCTGTAACACAAACAGCTAGTGAGATCCTTGCCAAACACTGACAAGCAAAGAAACCTTGGGTTACAGCTGAGATCCTTGATCTGTGTGACAAGCATCGAGAATTAAAGAAAAAGAAGTCAGAGGTAGAAGGAGCTAAACAATACAGGGAAATTAACCAGGATATTAAGAAAGCATGAAAAAGGCAAAGGAGCGGTGGACTGAAGACCATTGTAAACACGTAGAAGAAAATCTGAACAAAAATATTAGCAAAAAAGCATACCAGCTGGTGAAAGACCTGACCAGTGCAAAACAAGGACGCTCCTCTATCATTCAAGATAGCGAAGGGAACTGTTTTACGGCAGACCAAGACATTCTGAAGAGATGGATAGAGTACTGCTCAGACTTGTACAAGCACCGAGCTGCAGGGGACCCAGGCATACTTGTCCTCCCACCAGTGACCAACAGTGACAACTATCCCATCCTCCGAGAAGAAGTAAAGGCTGCCGTGAAGTCGCTAAAAAAAGGGGGGAAATCACCAGGAACAGACAACATCTCTGCAGAACTAGTCCAAGAAGGGGGAGAAGACATGATAAGCGCCTTACTAACTATCTGCAATAAGATCTGGCAGTCAGGAGAATGGCCCACACCATGGACCCAATCACTTATGATAACTCTCCCGAAAAAAGGCAATTTACAACAATGCCAGAATTATAGCACGATCAGTCGTATCAATTATAGCAAAGTCGTGTTAAAGATCCTACTGAACAGGCTGAAGCCACAGGCAGAGGAAATCATAGCTGAGAAACAGGCAGGCTTCAGACCAGAGCGCAGCACAACTGAGCAGATCTTCAACATGAGAGTTCTATGTGAGAGGTACCTCCAGCACCAGCAAGACCTCTATCATGCCTTTGTGGATTTTAAGAAGGCGTTTGACCGGGTGTGGCATAATAATAATAATAAAAATAATTACGGTATTTATAATGCCCTTATCTTATAATAATTATAACTCCAAGCGCGCACTCACAACTCGCGTACGCATACGCACGCTTTAGACAACGACTCACGTACCACAAATAGTGAAATACATTACAACAGTCAGCTTGGGGTGGGGAGTGTGGTGATATAGTGCTAGAACTGTTGAAAGAGGTGAGTTTTTAGGGCGGACTGGAAGGAGGAGAGAGAGTGTTTCTGACGAAGAGAGAGTGGGAGAGTGTTCCAGGTGGATGGACCGTATACAGAGAAGGAGCGGGGGCCGAAAGTGCAGAGTTTGGTGCGGGGGATGTGGAGGCGGAGAGAGTCGGAGGGGGAGCGGAGGGAGCGGGGAGGAGTGTAGGGGTGAATTAAGTTGGAGAGATAGCAGGAGCATAGTTGTTCAGGGATTTGTAGCAGAGAGACAGAATCTTGTATTGGATGCGTTGGGGGATGGGGAGCCAGTGAAGGAGTTTGAGCAGGGGAGTGATGTGGTCGGATTTTTTCTTTCTGAGGACGAGGCGGGCAGCATTGTTCTGGACGCCCTGGAGAGTGAAAGTGGTGGAGTGAGGGAGGCCGGAAAGGAGAGAGTTGCAGTAGTCGATGCGAAATAGGATGAGAGAGACAGCAAGTTTTGTGGCAGCTTCGTTAGTGAGGTATTTTCTTATCTGTTTGATGCGGTGGATGTGGAAATAGCATGCCTGGGCCGTGGCGGAGACGAAACTGGTCATGGAAAGAGAGGAATCGAGGATAACGCCGAGGTTTTTGGCCGAGTCAGAGAGGGAGATGGGGGTGCTGTCGAGTTGAAGGTGGAGAGAGGGAGGGAGCTGGAAAAGTTTCTGGCGAGTGCCTATCAGCATGACGATCCGTTTTGTCGTCGTTCAGTTTAAGCTTGTTTGCTGTCATCCAGTTTTTCACGTCTTCGTAGCAGTCAGCCGTGCGAGTTAGTAGTGACTAAGTGTTGTCGAGTTTGTCTTTGTCTAGTAGTTGTGAGTCGTCAGCGTAGAGTTGGTGGTGTATGTGGTGAGACTGGATGATGTTGGACAGGGGAGAGGTGTAGAGTGTGAAAAGAACTGGGCCCAGGACGGACCCTGTGGAACTCCGCAGGAGAGCGTGACTGGGTTGGAAGAGACGCCGTCGATGGTGACGGACTGCTGTCTGTCGGAGAGGTTGGAGAGAAACCAGGAGTGAGCAGAGTCAGTGATGCCAAAGGAGTGGTGAAGGCGGTGGAGGAGGATAGAGTGGTCTATAGTGTCGAAGGCGGCAGAGAGGTCGAGTAGCGTAAGAAGGGAGATGTTGCCCGATTCGATGGAGAGAAGCAGGTCGTTTAGGATATGTAGAAGGGCTGTTTCAGTGCTGTGATGTTTGCGATAGGCAGAATGGAAGGGACTGAGGATGTTGTTGTCGGCGAGGTGGAGGTTGAGCTGGTTGAGAACAACCTTCTCAAGAAGCTTGGACAGGAAAGAGAGATTGGAGACTGGGCGATAGTTCTTGAGTTCGTTTGGGTCGAGGTTGTGTTTTTTGAGGAGAGGACGGACGATGGCGGACTTGAAGATATCGGGGACGGAGCCGTTCTCTAGAGATGTGTTGATGATGTCGCTAATGAAGGGCAGAAGTTTTAGAAGGCCGTTTTGGTAGAGAGAAGCTGGGAGGGGGTCTAGTTCGAAGGTTTTGAAAGGCATGGACTTTATGGTCTTGAGGACTTCATCCTGAGAGACGGGGCGGTAGGACGAGAGGGAAGTGGCAGAAAAGGGGGGGGGGGTCGGTAGGGCAAGGTGGAGAAGGCAGAGTGTCGAGTGTGTTGCGCGGAGTTTGGATTTTGTCGAAAAAATAGGTGGAAAAAGCGGACGGGAGTTCTTCTTTGCTGTGTGTGTTGGGAGGAGGAGAGCCCTTTGGTCCACCATGAAGCTGTACAACATCAATGCCAACCTGATCAAAGTAATAGAACACCTTTAAAACAAGGCTACTAGCGCTGTCTGCTTCAACGGCAAAATAGGAAATTGGTTTAGGACAAGAGTCGGAGTCAGACAAGGCTGCTTGCTCTCACCTACTCTTTTCAACATCTTCCTGGAAAGAATCATGACGGACGATCTGAAAGATCATGAAGGAACTGTCAGTATTGGAGGCAGAACAATCAAGAACTTAAGCTTCGCGGACGACATTGATGGCCTTGCAGGAACAGAGGCGGAGCTAGCTCAGCTGGTGGTAAATCTGGACAGTACAGCCATTGCGTTTGGGATGGAAATCAGCGCAGAAAAGACCAAACTGATGACCAATAATGCCAGTGGCATTGGCACTGAAATCATGGTTGGAGGCCAAAACCTGGTAACAGTTAAGAAATTCAAGGAGCCATTGTGACAGATGAGGGATCAAAACCAAATATACTGGCCAGGATCGCGCAGACAACAACAGCGCTGACAAGACTGAAGGACCATATGGAAGGACAGAAACACCACACTCTGCTCCAAGATCAGACTGATGCGCTCCTTAGTCATCTCAGTGTTCTTATATGCCTGCGAGTCATGGACCCTCACAGAAGACTTCGAAAGGAGGATACAAGCCACTGAAATGAGATGTTTTCGAAGGCTGCTTGGCATTTCGTACAGAGATCACATCACGAACGAGGACGTGGGAAGCAGAATCAGGCAAGCCATCGGGCCCTATGAAGACCTATTAGCCATTGTGAAAAAAACCGCAAACTGAAGTGATATGGGCATGTCACGCGATCAGCAGAGCTTGCCAAGACAATCATGCAAGGCACTGTGCAAGGAGGGCGAAGGAGAAGAAGACAGAGAAAATGATGGGAGGACAATATCTCAGAGTGGACAGAACTGAAGCTGAGCGACACACTATGAATGGCAGAGAACAGTTTGAAATGGAGGGAGCTGGTTGCCAAGTCATCAGTGGTGCCCCAACGGTCGGCAAGACTACGAAATGGATAGAGGTAAAGTCAACCTGCTTTCACGCAAATTATAGCAAGACTGAAAATGTACCGTGAAGTTCTAGTTTTGTTACCATTTTCTCAAGCCTATGAAGCGAAAGTGAAACTCATATCACGTAAAATATAAAATTACGTAAAAAACTTACGTCATGACAAATGCCGTTTGACAAATCAATGAAGCGTATGTCCTGCGCCCCTTATAGAACTCACTGACGCATTGGCAGATCTACGAGACTTTTTCAATAGGAGATAATTCAACATCAAAATCAGGTCAAAGACAAAAGGTAGAGACCATTGACAGCAAGGACAGCTCTCATATATTAGGGACTTTGTGGGTTATGGTTCATCCCATCTTGTTCACTTTCAAGCCTTTCGCTGTTGGAACACAAAGAGCAACACAAAAGCAAGAGACTTAGATTCTCAAGAGCCCCCGCAGTTACGGGGGCTCATGAGAATCTGTGCTTCTTGCTGTTCAAATTTTGAAACTGTTCTCATTTTGATCATTTTGTATCTGTTATTATTTTGCACTGTTCTTATTTTGTAACTGTTTATGTTTAGTAAATAATCTTAGTTTGTAACTGTTCCTATTTTGTAACTGTTCTAGTTTGTAACTGTTTTTTTTTTAAGTTCTCATTTTGGTAAAGCTCTTATTTTTTAAAAGTTCTTATTTTGTAACTGATTTTATTTTGTAACCATGTTCCTTCGACTGACGGGTTTCTTTGGCGTCGAATTATCAAAGATTCCAGAGGTACAATTTGCGACCACTGGCCGTACTGGGGATACTTCCACTTTGAATCTGAAAAATACAAAACGCGTAGACTTTCGTTTCGCTGACACTCACTGCAATTTGCTGAAGGTTGTAATAACCGGTATTATATTTTGTATTATTATTATTATTATTATTATTATTATTATTATTATTATTATTATTATTATTATTATTATTATTAAATGCACACGCCAATGCGACACACAATTCTGTGTAATCCCTTTCCTGCCACGCTACGCAGACGGTGAAATCTTTGCTAACTCAACGCCAAAGAATTCATTTGTGCAAGGAACATAAGTGCAAAGTGATGTCAGCAAGAGGCATAGATCCTCGTGAGCCCCCGCAACTGCAGGGGCTCATAAGGGTCTATGTCTCTTGCAATTTCATTGTGTTCAATTTTCTCGGCAATAAAGGGGTCAAGTAGCATCTACCTTTTCACAACATGTTTTTTGCAGGCAAATGGTAAGCGACTCGACCAATAAAGCCGTAAACTTTGAAATCAATACCGGCTTCCACTGTCTCGTCTTTCGCGCAAAAGGGTGTCTGTGGGTATTAGAAATGGACTCGGTTACCACTAATAACATGCTGAACGTTGTGTGGGATTTGAAACTTGCTACGCAAATAGCCCACATTCATACGACTCAAAACAACTACAGCAATGACGCAATTAAACTTTCAAATGTAGGCTTACCCGATCGAGCTCACTTCTTGCTCTTGTAGAAGAATCACTCCATGGCGCAAAATTCCGTTTGTGTGTCTTAGAATTGGAAACAATTAACACTATAGTCTATACACATTGAAATACAATACTTGAACTCCAGGAAAAGGACAGCGAACGCTGATGAAATGTCTTCTCAGATATCTATGCTGGCCAGAGCACTGGCTTCCTCGTGTTGTCAGAAGATCTGAGAAAATATGTAAAAAGTATTAGACTCGAAACAACTTCAACACAACTCGCTAACACGCGCACACATCTCCGAGAAAATGCAACACAGAAGAGCGTAAACTCTGATATCAACGCCGGCACACACTCGACGCAGTATTACACTCAGTTGGAAACAAGTACATGTGTGCCAGCCCAGTGCCTAAGCCAGCTGGTTCCAGCTGCAAGAGGCATAGATTCACCTGAGCCCCTGCAGAGCGCAGGGGCTCATGAGAATCTATGCCTCTTGCTGGGTACACTACAGTGGTTCTATGCCACACTGCTGGCGACTGGTCGCATTTTCGTCGTCAAACACCGGTATAATCAAGTTACTTGTCCCGTTGCATCTGAAAGAGGCACACATGCTCATGAGCCCATGCAGGACTGCAGGGGCACATGAGAATATGTGTTTCTTGCTATGCGGAGAGTGGTCCCACTAGCATCCACAACTTGAGGCACAGTCCCAGTTCGCTTTGCTTCGTGGGTACCAAGCTATCTAACTACCTGGGGTATTCAAAAACTTTAATACTTAGTCCTTGTAGGGACTCGAAATGCCTTGATCACTGGCCACCGCGCGCTGTGTTTTCCCTGTCAACACACACTCTACCTTTCAATCGCCCTCTCGACTAAAAAAAACAAAAAAAAAACGCCGGAGTCCATAGCTCTTTCGCTGCTGCAGCCACGTTAGCAGATCGTTTACAAAGAACTACAGGTTACAATTACCTTCAATCACCCTATAGACTAAAAATAAATAAATAAAATAGAGGCCTTAACACTTTCACTTCCGCGCCCAATACTTAACATGTAAGATCGTTTACAATTAACTGCAATCGGTCTTAAGTGTGAGATATTGGCGAAAGTGAGTTATAGCAAAAAGCACAATTAACTAATTCGCTAACAAATAACTACACACCAGTTAACTAGATCGCTAGCAATTCACTATACATACGTAATAAGCAAAAAGCACTACACACACTTAATAAGCAAAAAACACTACACACACTGAAGTAGATCGCTAACAAAGCACTACACACACTTCCGCCGTGAGATGGCCTTAGTTGCCTGCTCGGCGTTCACTAGATCGCTGACAAAGCACTACTCACACTTAACTAGATTTCTAACATATAACTGCACACACTAACTAGATCGCTAACAAAAAAAAAAAAACACAATACACACTATACTAGATCGCTAACAAATAACTCTACACACTTAACTAAATCGCTAGCAAATAACTACACACACTTAACTCGATCGCTAACAAATAACTACACACGCTTAACTAACTCGCTAGCAAATAAGTACACACACTTAACTAAATCGCTAACACATAACTATGTGCGCTAACTACATCGCTAACTAAAAATTTACACACTTAACTAAGTAGCTAGCAAATATTTACACACACGTAACTAGATCGTTAACAAATAACTATACACACTTAACTAGATTGCTAATAAATAACTACACACTCTTACTTAGATCGCTAACAAAACTAAACCTACAGGACACTTACACTCAGAGGCTCGGCTCGGAACACAGAAGCAGGTTCATCGACACACTCGAGGCTTGGAAGGGCGCGTTCAGGCAGTGCGACAGGTGGTAGCAGCAAACTCGCCACACTGACAGCTGAGCACACACTTAACTAGACGACTCAGTTCGCTAACACATAACAACTACGCTACACACACACACTAACTAGACTGCTAACAAAGCACTACACACACATAACTAGATCGCTAACAAATAACTACACACACTTAACTAGAGCATTAACAAAGCATTACACACGCTTAACTAGATTGCTACCAAATAACTACACAAGCTTAACTAGATCGTTAGCAAAGCACTATACACACTTAACTAGATATACATACTTAACTCTCTCTCTCTCTCTCTCTCTCTCTCTCTCTCTCTCTCTCTCTCTCTCTCTCTCTCTCTCTCTCTCTCTCTCTCTCTCTCTCTCTCTCTCTCTCTCTCTCTCTCTCTCTCTCTCTCTCTCTCTCTCTCTCTCTCTCTCTCTTGGTTTGACTTCGCGAACGAAGATTTTATAGGAGTTGACCACGACGTCTGCAGGCTTGTTCGTGGCTGCGGAGGCCAATCCGAGACAGGCAGGTTCGACCGCAGTGGCTGCAGGGGAAGGTGTGGCCAGGGTTCTGAGCTGCGGCATCTCTGTTTTTTCTCCTGAGCCGCTTGTCCTTAAGGCTAGCTCTGTGAGAGTCCTCAAAGGAGACAGCTGCCTTGTAAATGGTGGAGCGCCAGGTGTCACGGTCCGCAGCAAGCGAAGACCACTGGTGGTGGTCGATTTGGCAGGCACTAAGTGACTTCTTGAGACAGTCTTTGTATCTCTTCTTTGGTGCCCCTCTGTCACGGTGTCCAGTAGCAAGCTCGCCGAACAGGGTGATCTTTGGTAGGCGATGATCCTCCATCCTGGAGACATGCCCCGCCCAGCGGAGCTGTGTCCGCAGCAGCAAAGCCTCGATGCTCACAGTTTCAGCCTGTTCAAGGACCTCGATGATGACGATGCAGTGTACATCAGGTATCGTCTCGATGGCAGCCTGTTCAACCTCAGACGACTGCAGGCCCACACGAAAACCCTAGACCAACTGATTCGTGAGCTGCTTTTTGCTGATGATGCTGCCCTCGTTGCACACACAGAGAGAGCCCTGCAGCGCATCACGTCTTGCTTCGCAGATGCTGCCCAGCTCTTTGGACTCGAGGTCAGTCTGAAAAAGACAGAGGTCCTCCATCAGCCGGCACCCAAAACAGTGTATCGCCCTCCTCACATCACCATTGGCGAGTCTGAACTAAAGTCAGTGCACCAGTTTACTTACCTTGGCTGCATTATCACGTCGGACGCCAAGCTGGACAAGGAGCTTGACAGCAGGCTGGTAAAAGCGAACAGCGCTTTCGGGCGACTTTTCAAGCGGTTGTGGCACAATCAACAGCTGAAAACAGGCACCAAGATCAGCGTGTACAGAGCTGTGGTCCTCACCACCCTGCTGTATGGTTCCGAGTCCTGGGCCCTCTACCGCAGCCAACTACAACTCCTCGAACGCTTCCACCAGCGCTGCCTGCGTACCATCCTGGGCATTCACTGGAGTGACTATGTCACACTTAACTAGATCGCTGATAAAGCTCTACACGAACGTAACTATATTTTGAACAAAGCATTTTACACAAGTTACTAGACCGTGAATAATGTACTACACACACCTAATCCTTGAACTTCAAGATAGCAGTTCGAAAATTTGGGAGGTGTCCTGGGTTCATGTGACAGATCTACCATGACAGTTCAATGGCGGTGACAGAATAGCCTGGCGCGTAAAGGCGCAAAGCTATTCTGGCACCACCATTGAACTATCACGGTCGATTCGCATGTTGTTTTAGTGTACGTTTCGGGGTTGAATGGGTTAATATATATCAAGAAAGCACTAATCGTCTACATAATGCTAAGAAAGTCCAAAAAAATGAAGAAACTCGCTTAGAAACGTTCAGTTTAAAGAATCACGCATACAGAGGGCATTTACAACTCAAAATTTGTTATTTTTTAGGTGTGTTCCTTTTAGGATTTTGGGGGCAATTTTCTTTTACCTTATTTTTTCAAATTTTATACTTTTGGCAATCATCTTATATTTTTTCCTGGATTCTACTCGTGCAAACTGTTATTCATTAATTATTTCGTGAGACTGAAATTAAGTTAACAGCCCAAAAGATGTTCGTGATGAAGACTTGTTCATCGAATAGCTTTATATCATTTTATCCGGCACAAAAAAATCTGAAACAGATCACACACAAGGACCTACAATTTTATGCCAATGAAGGTTTCGTCATCTTCATCATCATCACATTCTCTGCTTGTCCCTGAAAAACGTTTCTCGCGAATTGAAGGGTAGTCAGTCGATTCAATATCTTTGGACTCAAACAAGACTCCATCCATGATAACTAAATACGAATACATTCCTAACAAAGAAAGAAACACGCTTTGAAAGGACAAGTACAGCACATTATGTTGTACTTCTTATTTCTAAGCGCATTTTTTTCTTTGTGGGGGATTTTCTTTGCCTTTCTTAGCATTGTACGCGCTGCAAGACAGTCACCTTTTTAGTCTGGATATTCTTTTAACTCCTTCACTGCCGAGATAAATCGAACGTCACCCAACTGCAAGAGGCATAGATCCTCATGAGCCAACGCATTTGAGGGGCCCATGAGGATCTGTGCCTCTTGCTAAAATCGCTTTGTATCCATGATCCTTTGACGGTTAGGGCTCTTGAAGTTGGCTTTGAATCAACAAAGATGTTTACAAGCACAGTCTGTGTCGACTAGCGGTGAAATGGTTAACTAAACTCGATCCTCGAGTCATCCAAAGTTGAACTATCATCCATCCCCGTTTGTTGACGCAGGGTTAGGAAAGGCTAACTATCGAAGGCTGACTGACCCATCCGCCATTGGCATTGACCCATTGGCGTTGACGCCGGCTGTGAAAGGCTGTAAGTGGAAACAAGCCCATTTAGTTATCAAGCCTCGCCTCTTTAATAGGAGATTAACTTGAAACGTGGATAGCACAATGAAAGTTTACCCCCGCCGGCCCGTCGCATGAATCAATCTCGCTGCTGCACAACTCTCCCCCTTGTGTATTTTTGCCTCGGAGACCGGATTCCCAAAACCCAAACCAAGACAATGCTGGAACGAATGCGTATCCCGCATCTCACCGAGGGGAAGAAACTCGAGGAGGCTGGGGGGGGGGGAGGGGGGAGGAAAAATTGTTCCAGGTGTGTGCTGGTCTGTGATGTTGGACCTTACGTCCAACATCACAAACTAGCACAGAAAATCAAGACGATAAATATTGGAACGAATGCGTAATCCTACCTCACTGGTGCGGATGGACCATGAGGACACATGCTTGGGTTGTTGTTGTTGTTTTTTTTTTATGTAGAGAAACGTGTTGACTTGATATGTTTCAGTTCAGTGGCTATGCTTGTGAAACGGGTGGAGCTGGTTATAACTCATCTAGGACAAGGCATGGCAGTAGTATTCTTGAGTAGTATTTATCGTGAGGTTTGTGTGTGGGGGTGGGGGGGTCATACCTCTTTTGGCCGTATAGAGTAAACTTTGAATATAACAAATCCCCAGGGTACCCAATAATATACATTTTCTTTTGGTTATATCCGAAGTTGGTTTTAAGCGAAGTAAATTATAATTTATAGAATGCAGTATGGACCTCTGAAAAAGCGTTGCTATATCCGACTTTAGATCCGACCCTGTTATAACCGAAGTAGACTGTGTAACAGTATACTTGAGTCATACCTGCTCAGAATAGCTCTTACTCGTGTTACCTAATTCAGCCCGACGGCCGTATTTCCCAAATTTTAGAGGCGTCATCTAACGCCGACTATGCACCTGTTACAGGAGACGCAGGTGCCAAGCTAATCTGGCACTACCCTTGAATTATCATGGTCGATCCATCTCCTGCTGTAGTGCGTCAGGGCTGAATGTGTTAAAGAAGAACCCAACAAAGAAAGAAACACGCTAACTCGAAATGTATGCCCTATACACACGCACGCCAGCTAACGTGCGAGTCGTTTCACTAGTGAAATTGACGAGATGTCAGCTGGCGATATCGGCAACCTGAGAAAAGAACAAATAAACACCCCCGCAGGCATTTTCCGCCATTATGAGTGATATAGTTACAAATAGAATTTACTTAGTAACATGCACGGTTATACAAAGCACTGATATCTTCATAGAGATGAAATCTACGCGCTGAGTTGACAGTGATATGCAGTCGTCTGCTATCCATGTGTTTTGTCTGAAGCCGCAAAATGAATGACGCGAGGCACAGTTTTGTTTTGGACTGGGTACATAAATTATATTGAGCAGATGTGATTACTTGACCTAAATCAAAATGTCTTCCTTTAAGGATCAATTGCGACTATTGCAAGTAAAATATAATATAATGTCTCTAATGTAAATTATAACCATTTTGGCGTTCGTGCGGTGACTTTGTCCAAACACCGGTGTTTAGACGTTTAGCTGCGGGGACATCTGCTGCATTGCTATGGATGCGAGGCCAGTGCGCGCTGTTCAAGACATCGAGGCAACGCTAGATTCACGCACTTAGCAGTTACTCAGTCGGCTCCTGCCGACTTTCCACTGGGCCTTTCCTCAGCGATAGCTAGTGTGCTGGTCTGTGATTTTGGACCTTGCGGCCTCAAGCAGTACGGTCCAAAATCGCAGGCCAGCACACGAACACTGAAGGTGCTTGAATCGACCAGAATAAAGCCAACACGATCGACGCGTGGTTACATGGAGGTCGGCGCACAATGATACCCAGATAACACGGACTGAGGTCACACTGGTTGTCTCCTTCGATTCGCTGCCGCTGATCAGCGGCAGCGAATCGAGGGAGATAACCAGTGTATTATCAGCGAATCGAAGGAGGCACACAATGGACCTAAATACATTTGATTGTAGGCCCTCATATATGTCCATGAGACAATCAGTGTGCTTGGAGGTATAACACTTATCATTCGTACTATAGCAACCCGTGTCCTTTATTGCATTACGAACTCACACCTTACTCTAGCTCATCTGAACACGATTCAAGATGTTTATTGTCCCAAGAGGGATGGTCTTGTTACAGCTCCCAGCTCATAAAAGGAAACAGTTTAACTCATTCGCGGCCAGCCGCATCCGGATGCGCGGATTATGCCGCGCATCCGGATCCGGATGAGGCTGGCCGCAAATGAGTTAAAAGATTGGGGCGGTCGTGGCGCAATGGTTAAGGCGCCTGCCACCAATGCCAAAGGTTCGAGATTCGAAAACGGGCTCCGGCGTCGGACTTTTCTCCTCTGGTAAGTGTCACCGTTAATTCGGGCGGATCGTCGGGGTTCTTTCTCCGGGTACTCCGGTTCTTCCACCCCCCACCGACTCCCCCCCCCCCCACACACACACACACACTTTGGTACCGGTTTCAGGCCACTTTACAAATTTCAAATACAAGCGATCAAAAATCTCTGTAACTTCAGTAGCTGAACTGGCCCTTCGTCTGTCTTGTACTGTGTTTGTCTTAAATGGCGTAAATCGTGTCTGTTACGTGAGTGTGCGTGTTGGGTTTCGGGTCGCGGCGCTTTGAGTCGATTTGCACAAAAATTGAGAAAAAGCGCCTATATAATAACGGTATTATTATTATTATTATTATTATTATTATTATTATTATTAAACATCTAATCACAAACGTAAAATACAAACAAAACAGATACAATAGAAACCATTTACTCATCACATACTACAAGCCAAGGAATATTCTCGCGAGCCGGATGTCTATTATTTTTAAGAATGGACTGACATCCGGCACAAGATGCGATGTAAAGCACAAACCCAATGCCCAAAACGCTCTCGGGCCCACGTCGGCCGCCGTTGACCAGCGCACAACCGTTCGCGGGCCAAAGGCGGCCGACCTCGGCCCGATGGCCTTTGCGCACTGGGAAGTCTCTGAGAAACTCTAGATAAACAGTTTCATTGTTGCAAAGTGTCTTTATTAAGCTGAAGCAGATAATAAATACGTTTACAGCCCTGGAAATGCAGTTTTTTTAAAATCATTAAAAGAGCGTTTTGTGGGTAATTTTTTTCGGAAGGATATACGGTTTGGAGGCGCGACCCCAATGCACAAAGGCCATTGGGCCGACGTCGGCCGCCGTTGGCCCGCGTACGGCTGTGTGCGGGCCAACGGCGGCCGACGTCGGCCCGGTGGCCTTTTGCGCATTGGGTTAGCCTCTGAGGTCGAAACAGTACTGATACCAACGCTTAATGAATCCAGACCAAAAAGGTGACTGCCAAGCGTGTAATATGCAAAGAAGTACCCAACGGAGAAAGAAACACGCTTAGAAAAGACGGGTACAACACAATTTATTAATATTTCGGGTAAATACCCTTTGTCAAAATAGACAAACAAACAAACATAGAGATTAGCCGCTACTTATCTTCAATGGCAGAAGCTTCAGTTGCCACATTCCTTCTGCCATTGAAGATAAGTAGCGGCTAATCTCTATGTTTGTTTGTTTGTCTATTTTGACAAAGGGTATTTACCCGAAATATTAATAAATTGTGTTGTACCCGTCTTTTCTAAGCGTGTTTCTTTCTCCGTTGGGTACTTCTCAACGCTTAATGGCTGCGCCATGATGCGTGGCAGAGCCGGGTCTGACAGCGATCGTGCGAGCTCAGCACGTCTCTGCGTAGAAGAATGGTCAAAGGAACCTACTTATACCGGACGTGAGATTGATGTGAGGCTGTAGATGTCAGAAAACAAGCTCAAACTGAACGAAGGAAAAACGGAAGCCGTGCTCATTGCATCACCCAGAATGTCTTCTTCTACCGCCTTGCCTCAGCATATAATGATTGCGAACGACAACCGTCAGCTTCTCTCAGTCAGTGGGTGTTGCAATTGAGCATGATTTGTCCATGGATAAACAGGTGATCAACATTTGCTGGGCAACCTATTTGGAGATGCTGCGTATTATCTCTATTAGACAGTTCCTTACCTTCGATGCTACAAAAACTCTGCTTTGTTCTTCATTTGTTCTGTCTCGCATCGTCTATGCCAACTCACTCTTATCTGGGTGTCCGCAGTATCTATTTGATCGACTCCAAAGAGCCCAAAATTCAGCCGCACGTCTGGTCATGAGAGCGAAAAAGTCAGACCATGTCTCCCCCATCCTGCACGCTCTCCACTGGTTGCCAGTGTAGGAGAGAGTTAAACACAAAGTCTTGTCCATTTGTCATGTTTCCCTTTCTGGCACAGGACCCACTTGTCTCTCAGAGCTCCTTCGCTGTTATATCTCTTCCAAACAGTTGCACAGTCATCTGACAATAAAATGCCTCGGATGCCTTCAGTAAGGGCTAAAGGATTTGGGCATAAATATTTTTTTTTCTTACCAGGGTCCATCAGTCTGGAATGATCTTCCTAAATCCTTGAGACACAGTGAGTCCAGTACCAGTTTTGAACACAGTCTTAAAACCTATCTTTTTCCCATCTTGATTATCAGTGTTCATGTATTTAGTCATTTTCTGTTCTTTTATGTAATTGTACATTTGGTTTTGGTTTTGTCACTTTTTGTGTAATATTTTTCTTGTTCATATGTAGGCCTACGGCGCCTAAAGCATCTTACCATGCATAGGCGCCTTATAAATCCTTATATTATTATTATTATTATTATTATTATTATTATTATTATTATATCGCCTTTGTCGCCTGCTCGGCGTTAAACCCAACTAACTAACTATTTAAGTTATGCTCCATAACAGTAACTCTATAGACCACAGGACTCGGACACCTAGAAAAGTCATGGGAGCCTAACTTTTCTAGGTTTCGTGTAAACTGTCCTAGCTCAGATAAGCTAAGCGAGCGCCAAGCTAATCTGCCACTACCCATTAACTCTCATGGTCGATCATCTTCAAGTTCCTTCTGTCGAGTGTCGGGGCTGAAAAAAAACATTCAGCCCTGACGCACTACGGCAGGAGATGGGTCGACCATGATAATTCAATTGTAGTGCCAGATTAACCTGGCGCCTGTCGGCGCCAAGCTAATCTGGCACTACCCTTGAATCATCATGGTCGACCCATCTCCTGCAACAGGTGCATAGTTGTTAGATAATGCCTCCAAAATTTGGGAAATACGTGCGTCGAGCTGAATGAGTTAAATCGATCGCCCATATTCTTCAACCTGATATTGCAATACGCATAGATAGTTTGTCCTTGGAATTGAGCTTCACACCTACACAGACAGGCACGTAAGACACATTATTAGGCCTAACCTTCTTGTACATGCATCCACCGGTACTGTAAACAGTACCGTTGGGTGCCTGCCCAAGAAGGTTAATAAGTAACGGTATTTTCAGATCAACCCTTTTAGGCTCATGGGTGCATTTTCCCGAATTTTGGAAGATTTACTTAACGACAATGTACCACTTGCAGGAGGTGGATTGACTTGAATTATCATGGTCAATCAATCTCCTGCTGTAGCGTGTTGGCACTGAAAGGGTTAAGGTGGGGGTGGGGTGCTGTGGTAAGGGGCGGGGGGGGGGGGGAGGCTTTCTAACACGCGCTTGTTGAGGGAGGTTGATTATGTGCGAAATCAATAACTAATCAATAATTGGGTCCCTGCAAATTCCTGTACGCCCACACAGGCAGACGTAGACCTCAAACTACAGACACGTGGCGGTATCTTTGACCGGCGCATGCCTTTGTTTGCCGACTGTTGTTGTAATAATATCGGCCATTATATAGGCATTTCACCCAATGCTATGATTCCGCTAACAAAAAAAACAACAACAACAAAAAACGCCCCAAACTTAACACGTGCTCACGTGAAACACACACACACACACACACACACACACACACACACACACACACACACACACACACACACACAAGACAAACACAGAAGATACGCGAAAGGCCATCGGGCCGACGTCGGCCCGATGGCCTTTGCGCACAGCGTACATGGACAAAGAATCCCCGAAGGTCTGCCCCAATTATAACCGTTTGGCTGCCGGTAGCCGTTTTTGTCGCGATAATTCCTGCAGGAATCATCGCGACAAAAACCGCTACCGACAGCATAGGAGCTAAAGGTGACACCAAAGGAGAAAAGTCCAAACCCCTATCGAGTCGCATACTTTTGGCACTGATGGCCGCCCAATGGCCACAGAGCGCCCTATGTTGTTGTCGTTGTTGCTGTTGTTGATGTTGCTGTTGTTATTGCTGTCAAAGTTGTTGTTGCCTATGTTGTTGTTGTTGCTGTTTTCTTTTATGTTGTTTTTAGTTTCGCTGTATAGTTGTTGTTTTTTTCTTACTTCGTTTCTTTATGTGTTTGCTGTTGTTGTTGTTGTGGAGGCAATGTCTCCTTTGTCAGTAACATAATATGTACAGTAAACTCAGATATAGCAAATCGCCAGAGAACCAGATGTTTCTTAACCCATTCAGCCCTGACGCACTACAGCAGGAGATGGGTCGACCATGATAATTTTAGGGTAGTGTCAGATTAGCTTCGCGCCTGTCGGCGCCAAGCTAATCTGACACTGCCCTTGAATTATCACGGTCGATCCATCTCCTGCAACTGGTGCATAGTCATTAGATGACGCCTCCAAAATTTGGAAAATACGGCCGTCGGACTGAATGAGTTAATATATGAAAAGTTTGTTGTAAGCGAGGCAATTTACATAGAAAAAAAAGGTGTTCTCGGGATCTCTGAGAAAAACGTTGCTATATGTATTATACCCTACTTTTGTTATAATTATCCGCCCTTGTCCTACGCGACGTCGACTGTAATAAACGCTGTTCTTTGATTCTGACCTTACGATCCAGGATGTGTTGTTGGTCCCTGGTCGTTGATCCTGCGGAACCCGTATAAATGTGACACCTACGGTTCAAACAGCGAGCGCCGCAACAACGGAGGAATTCTCATATCAAGACGTTTGAAGCCCGAACAGTTCTGCTAATCAAATCTGTATCACCCAGCTCAACTCCCCCATATCTACAAAAGGCACAGAGCCTCATAGGCCTGTTGCAGGCCGGAGGGGCTCATGATGCTTTACGGTCTGTTGGCGATTCAAATAATGTATGGAACTTCAGTCGGACTCCTTTCAAGGCGCCCCGCGTCAATAGTTGCGGAAGAGTCGTATAGCTTTGCCGGCGGCTGCCGGCAACGCAATACGACGCTTCCGCAGCTATTGATGCGGGGCGCCTTGCGGCCGACAACACTGCACGACGCTTCCGCAGCTATTGATGCGGGGTACCTTGAGTGAGTTAAGAGTACGAGTTTACATTTAAATGACGTCGGCATACATCGTACAACATACAGTTAGCTAGCATGCAGCATACAGCTAACTGTGCGCGGCGCTCACTGCAGCGGACGACAGCTCTATGAACTGTTGCATGCTGTGTGTGCACTGTTGTACACGAAGGGTGCGTAGCGATAGACATCCGTGTCGATAATCTTACGTAACAGCCCTGTAGGTAACGATAGATCTTCACCCGTGTTGAAAAAAAAAACTGTTTTCAAGTCCGGAACAAAATACAACAAACTTCGGATCCAAAAAGTGTCGTTAGACCCTACTTTTTTTGGTTAAAGATGTATACAGATATCCGCAGTTTGTTATAAGCGAAGTAATGACACTCGACTTCGTTCATAACAAGCAGAAGCGGATCAGTTATCTCCAAAGATGGGGAGGGGAGGGGGGTCCAACCTTTTCTTTGGGACCTTCAACCTGATACAAAAGGCATCCCCGACGCTAGACCTTACTCCCAGGCGGGCCGAAAAATCGAAAAGCGGAGGGCGCGGGTGGAGCGGAAGGGGGTGGGGAGGGAGGGGGGAGCGGGAGAGGGAGAGAAGGCGTGTGTGTGTTAAAAACTGTCATCATTCGCAAAAGTATCAAACAACGGGAGAGGCGGTGGGTGTTCCAAATGCCCGAAAAAGGGATTTTGTTATAGCATTTTTTTAATTGGGTGGGGGGGGGGGGTTTGGGGGGAGGGTTCCGGAACCTCTGTAATCCCCCCAGATCCGCACATGTCTGGTGTCCGTGATAGCCTATGTAGCTTATAGACGCAATATAAGTAAAACCTTTCGTTGTGCTCTGCCACGGGCGCCTTTGGCGCGAGTTCCACGCATCTGCACATACCTCGGGCTTTAAGAAGTGCCTGCATCCAGGGTCAAGGCTCTCGAGATTGTCTTGTTCACACTGGGCGCCAAACCATTTTGTACGGAAAAGCTTATAGAGATTACTATCAGGAAAAATATTTCGTTGTGCTCTGCGACGGGATCCTTTGCCGCAAGTCCCACCATTTATGTCTCGGTCCATTGGTCTGGCCCTAGGAACTCCTCGCGTGCACCAATCAAGGGCCTCGGGTCTCTCCTGTTCACACTGGGTGCCAATTAATACTATGCCTGCATAGGCTCTGGAGGCTACATCAGGGAGGACACCTTGACACCACTGTGCTTTGCGGCGGGCGCCTTTTGATACAAGTTGATCTGTTGAGGCCTCAATGACTTACTTTTGCTGTGCAACGCCCGCAGTCAAGAGATTGGTCGATATCTGCTGCCTTTTCTCTTGACTGCTGGTGCCCATAATAGAATACGTAGCTTATAGAGGGTATAAAAGGAAAACCTTTCGTTTTGATCTGGCAAGGGCGCCTTTGGCGCGAATTCCACTCTTGGTGCCTCAGCACATACCGCGGGCCCTAGGAAGTGCTCGCATCTAGGGTCAATGCTATCGGGTCTCTCTTGTGCACAATGGGCGCCAAACCACTTTGTCCCGAAAACGCTCATAGAGGCTATATTATTATATAATGAAAATCCTTTCGTTGTGCTCTGCTACGAGTGCTTTTGGCGCCAGTTCCACTCTGGGTGCCTCAGCATATACCTCGGGCCATAGGAAGTGCCTGAATCCAGGGTCAATGCTCTCGGGTCTCTCTTGTGCACACTGGGCGCCAAATCATTTTGTCCGGAAACTCTTATAAGGAAAAACCTGTCGTTGTGCTTCGCGACGGTGCCGCAAGTTCCACCCTCGTTGCTCGGTCCATTGGACTGGCCCTAGTAACTCCCGCATGCACCAGTCAAGGGTCTCTGGTCTTTCTTGACCACACTGGGTGTCAAATACTATGCTACATCAGGGAGGACCTGCCATTGTGTTTTGCAGAGGGCGCCTTTTGGCGCAAGCTGATCTGTTGAGGCCTCGGTGACTTACTTTTGCAGTGCAACGCCCGCTGTCAAGAGATTGGTCGATATCTGCTGTAGTCCAAGAGCTAGCCTGATCTACCGTGCACCCCCCCCCCCCCCCCCCCCCCTTCCCAGTACTCTATAAGATGGGTTTCAAAGTGTACCTTAGTATGTCCCTGCGATGTTTAAGCCATGTTCCCCTAAAAGCCTTAGGAATACACCAGAGATATAGCCGATGGCACAAGGGTACCCCCATTTACGCTCTTCTATCTATCTATATCCCGTAGTCTTGCCGACCGTTGGGGCACCACTGTTGACTTGGCAACCAGCTCCCTCCATTCCTCTCTGTTCTCTGCCATTCTTAGTGTATCACCCAGCCTCAGTCCTGTCCACTCTGAGATATTGTCTCCCCATCTTTTTCTCTGTCTTCCTCTGCCAATGCCACTGGTGTTATTTGTCATCAGTGTGGTCTTCTCTGCACTAATTTCCATCCCATACGCAATGGCTGTGCTGTCCAGCTTTTCCAATAGATGAGCTAGCTCCTTCTCTGTTCCTGCAAGGCCATCAATGTCGTCCGCAAAGCGCAAGTTCGTGATTGTTCTGCCTCCAATACTGACAGTTTTCTCATGATCTTTCAGAGCGTCTGTCATGATTCTTTCCAGGAAGATTTTGAAAAGAGTAGGTGAGAGCAAGCAACCTTGTCTGACTCCGACTGTAGTCCTAAACCAGTTTCCTATTTTGCCGTTGAAGCAGACTGCACTAGTGGCCTTGTTGTAAAGGTTTGCTATGACTTTGATTAGGTTGGCATTTATGTTGTATAGCTTCATGGTGGACCAAAGGGCTGCATGCCACGCCCTGTCAAACGCTTTCTTAAAATCCACAAAGACAGTCATGATAGAGATCTTGCTGGTTCTGGAGGTACCTCTCACATAGAACTCTCATGTTGAAGATCTGCTCAGTTGTGCTGCGCCCTGGTCTGAAGCCTGCCTGTTCCTCAGCTATGATTTCCTTTGCCTGTGGCTTTAGCCTGTTCAGTAGGATCTTTAACATGACTTTGCCTGGGTGGCATATAAGACTGATCGTGCGATAATTCTGGCATTGATGTAAGTTGCCTTTTTGGGGGAGAGTTATTATAAGTGATTGGGTCAACTGCCAGATCTTATTGCAGATTGTTAGTAAGGCGCTTATCATGTCTTCTCCCCCTTCTTGGACTAGTTCTGCAGGAATGTTGTCTGCTCCTGCTGCCTTCCCTTTTTTCAGCGACTTCACTGCAGCCTCTACGTCTTCTCGGAGGATGGGATAGTTGCCATTGTTGGTCACGGGTGGGTTGACAAATATGCCTGGGTCCCCTGTTGCTCGGTGGTTGTACAAATCTGAGCAGTACTCTGTCCATCTCTTCAATATGTCTTGGTCTTCCGTATAGACGCTCTTCGCAGATGCTAAAATGTGCTTGAGAAACATTTTCCTCTAAATAAATCAGAATTCATTCCAGAAGCACAAATCAGGCAATATTATGTTATGGCACATTATGTCCTCTGCCAAAAAAACAAACCAAAAACAGAATGAAACAATATTGAGTCTCTGGCTCACAGTGAAGGTATTTGTGCACCCAGTAAACGGCCATTTCCGGGAAATTGCAAAATAAGACAAAAATTAATGTGTCAGATGCCTTCAGACATTTGCTATAGCACTGGCAGTCTATTTTCAGGCTTACATCATTACAATAGGATGTCACAACTATTATAAACTTGACTAGGTGATGCTGTGATCACTGTGAGTGCCACAGTAGTTGATTTTGTATCCCTACCCCCAAGTTGTAAAAATACACAAAATAATTAGAAAACTTATTAAGTTTTAATAATGTGAGCATAAAGTGCAAGAAACTGAGGAAAGTCAGCATCCTGCGTTAGTGGTGAAAGCTTATTCCATTTAAAATTGCTGAATTGGGAAACGTATGTTGTCTTTGATGCCATCTGAACATTTGTACAGATCTGATAGGTCTTTTTTAGGTTTTAATGGTTAGGATAGGGTACCAATGTTACTCCCAACCTGATTTTATGATGATGTGATTCATTTATGGGCCACAATGGCTGAATCTGCTGCAATACCCCCATTTTCCCGGTACGCAAAGGAACGCAAAATGATCATAAAAATTGCTTATGTCATACTCCTCTGTATAAATATTTTTGTTGCCAGTTTTCTTAACAAAGTATGCATATTGAGCATACAAATGTGTGGTCATTTCATTAATTTCAATGTGACCCATCAATTTAATTGTAGTTCTTTTTAGTTAAGGCATAAAAAGGGGAAAACGTCTGTAAATAGGGGCTGCCGCTGGAGCTTCTACCGTCTGGAGTGGAAGGCACGATGTACCGATGGCTGAAAACTTCCTCTTCAACAGAACAGCGAGACCGAAGCAAACTGCACATTCAGCAGTGTTACGATTGTGGTTGTGTTGTCCTGTGAGAGCATGCATGTGTTAATCGTAGGAAACGATCCGATATTTATTTGAGCTATCACGTTTACGAATCATGTACCTTTTCAGTAAGATTTTCTTTCGTTCGCGCTTAGAGCGGAATTTCGCTTTGTTATGATACGCTAAGTTTAGTCCGGAAGCTTCTAGCAAAGTCGCACGGAGAAGAGCGGTCGATTTTTGGAATGTGTAGATTCCCTGAGAATATATTAGAATGTTCGAGCAAAATTGCGCTGTCGAGTGACCTTACATGTGTCGTCAGAGGTGTAGGCAACATTTTGCTACACTGTATTATAGACGCTCAAATAGTCATAGTTGTTTTTCTGTGCGCGTGAAGTTGGCAGCCAGTCAGTGCGGTTTTTAAAAGATTGTGAAACTTCTGGAAAAATTCCGGCTAGGTCGTGAACTGCCTACCGTACTTTTGTGAGACGTCATAACGCATTGGGGTTTGGGGCTGAAATGAGCAGTCGAATTTTTGTAGACTATTTTAGTTTATTCTAGAAAGTTCTTCTTTTATTAATATTTATGAGTTCCAGTTACGTGTTTCGTTTTGATTGGTTGTATTGAGTGAATTTCTTAGATTTTTCTGGAAAGTGGTTTTACTATAAAATACGGTGCTAGGAAGCACGTGTGTACATTGTCATGCATTGTCAGTTGTAGGGACACACTGTTTATCGTAGGTACGTGGCCCGTAGAGGGTGCACATTGTGAGAGACGCAGCGTAACGGTGGTGTACGTTGTATGAGAAACTTTGTGTCGCCAGTGTTGACATTTTCAGAGGAGACATTGTATCAGTGTTGGTGCATTTGGGAATGCATTGTGTGGAGATCGCATCGCTGAATTAAAATATTGTTGGAACTGTTACTCCAGTGTAGCCTACATCCTTAAGCCACGTGTGACGGGTTGCAGCTGAACGAAGTTTATTTAAAAGAACCTTACTTGCGTGCGTCTGGTGTGTTCATCATACTACGACTATGACTCTACCACGTAACATATTGGCACCTCCGACGGGACTTGTTCAGTTGGCTCAGTGGAAAGGGTAGCCGGAGAAAACAGCCAGCAGTGAAACGCAGAGATGGCGACATCGAAAATGGAGACATTCCTGAAAATTGGAAAGGAATGTGGACTTGAAGGAGCTCAACTCCTCGAATTCGTAAAGGAGAGAGAGAGAGAGGAGAAAGAAGAAAAGAGACGAGAGAAAGAAAAAAGGGGAGACTGGAGAGAGAAGAGAAGAGACGAGAGAGAGAGAATAACAGGAGAGACTGGAGAGAGTAAGAGAAAAGAGACTCTAAGAAGAAAAAAGATTGGAGAGCGAAGAAAGAGCTAAAAAACGTGAAATCAAGAAACTCGAAATCCAAGCAGAAGAAGCAGAGAAACAGCGAAGAGAGGCAGAGAAACAACGAGAAGAGGAGAGAGAAGAGGCAGAGAAACAGCGAGAAGAGGCGGAGAGGCAGCGACAACATGAAATTCATCTAAAGCAGATCATGATCATGCCATGTCATGATAGAACTTTATTGCCATATGTAACAATACATTAGGAAGTCGTTGCGGTGCCGCGCAACATAAAAGGACTGAAGAACATTAAACACATCAAAATCAAAATATAAATAAGCTACAAACGTGCACACACACACACACACACACACACACACCACACACACACACACACACACACACACACACACACACACACACACACACACACACACACCGTATGCCTTAGTACTGAACTATTGTGGTCAAAGCATAAAGACAATAAACACGATTTCAAGGTAACACAAATTACATAGGACATATCGTAATATAAAACTGAAAGACGGAGATAGAGGCACAGAGCCAGAGAGCTACTGAAGCAACAACCTTAGCCAGTAGAGAGCAAACAGCCCGTGAGCCAAAACTTCCACCTTTCCTTCAAAATTCAGATAAAATGGACGCTTATCTGGAGCGTTTCGAGCGCTTCGCAAGCAGCAATAACTGGAGACAAGAGACTTGGGCTATCAAGCTGAGTGCACTTTTAACTGGCAAAGCGCTTGAATTTTACACCCGCTTGCCAAGGGAAGAAGCCGAAGATTATATGCACTTGAAAGCCGCCCTGCTGAGACAGTACGACTTCACTGAAGAGGGTTACTGGCGACGATTTCGGAACTGCAAGCCTGATGAAGGAGAAACACCCGGCCTATTCATTGAGAGAATCAGGAGCTACCTGGAGAAATGGATAGAGCTTGCTGGTTTAAACAAAGAGTAGCTGTGTGACCTAATCATCAAAGAACAAGTCCTCAACGCATGTTCTAAGGACCTGGCCGCCTACCTCAGGGAGCAAAAAGACCAGTCCCTAAAGGCCCTGGCCGACTTCGCTCAAAGATACCTTGACGCCCACAACATGAAGTTCGGGCCCAGTAAGCCGCAGCGTGTGTTTGCACCAGCAGAGGAAATCCACAATGTCAGAGACACCCCGAAATACAAGCCGGTGGAGAACCTGACATGTTTTCTCTGTGGAGAGAAAGGTCACAAGGCGATATGGTGTCCTTCTAAAGATGTTCCCCGAGGCGACAACATCAGAAGATCCAAACAAGATCGCGGGATAGCAGGCAGAAACGGTACCACGTCTCAACACAGAGCCGCCGCTGTATTAGCCAATGATGTGACGTCATCCAGTGACTTTGAATCTGGAGAAACGCGAGTGACACCGGAGCTGATTGAATCTTTCAAAAAGAATGGACGCATCCCAGTAGGAGATGGGGCTACATTTTTACCAGACTCAAACATTGCGCTGCCTGAGAATGAAGTGCCGAACATGCCGGTGGTGTCAGGATTCGTCGGAAACACACCAGTGAGAGTACTGAGAGACACTGGTTGTAGTTGCATCATCGTGAGAGAGGACCTAGTAACTGAAGACCAGAAGCTACAGGAGTGGACCACCTCATTTTGACCGACGGAACTGTGAGGATTATCCCCTTTGCCAATGTCAGCGTCTGTTGACGACTTATCTGTAGAATGCCCTTATCTGTAGACGCTGATGCAGAATACGGAGTTCTCCACTCCGAGGGAAATTCCCGCTCAGTGCTGACTTGTTACCGTAGTCACTCTAATAAAAATATGTTTTGACGGCACCGAACCTCTTGTTTGTTGATTGGTCCAACCCCCCCCCCCCCCTCCCAAAGTCGGTCTACGATTCCACCGACCCCCTGTTTCTTTTCAGAATTTGTATTCTTTTAACTCAAAAACATTATTCATAATATTGATTGATTGAATAACTAGTCATGTCTTTTTAAAAATTCTATTCATGTATTTTTTTTTTTTTTTTTTTTTTTTTTTTTTTTTTTTTTTTTTTTTGCATTGCGAAAAGGTCAGCCGCACACATTTCATAGATAGACATAATACTTACATTCTTCCAGTATACTTCTTGTATGAACAGAAGAAAGAAGTGGCTATCATTAAGCAATAACAGAAAGCAGTGACCCCACCTCTCTCTCTCTCTCTCTCTCTCTCTCTCTCTCTCTCTCTCTCTCTCTCTCTCTCTCTCTCTCTCTCTCTCTCTCTCTCTCTCTCTCTCTCTCTCTCTCTCTCAGTGTGTTTTGTGCATATTTGTTTATGCTGGTGTGTGCGTCCATGTGTGTGTGTGTGTGTGTATGTATGTGTGTGCATACATCTTGCGTGCATGTATGTGTGTGTTTCGAGCGCTTCGCAAGCAGCAATAACTGGAGACAAGAGACTTGGGCTATCAAGCTGAGTGCACTTTTAACTGGCAAAGCGCTTGAATTTTACACCCGCTTGCCAAGGGAAGAAGCCGAAGATTATACGCACTTGAAAGCCGCCCTGCTGAGACAGTACGACTTCACTGAAGAGGGTTACTGGCGACGATTTCGGAACTGCAAGCCTGAAGAAGGAGAAACACCCGGCCTATTCATTGAGAGAATCAGGAGCTACCTGGAGAAATGGATAGAGCTGGCTGGTTTAAACAAAGAGTAGCTGTGTGACCTAATCATCAAAGAACAAGTCCTCAACGCATGTTCTAAGGACCTGGCCGCCTACCTCAGGGAGCAAAAAGACCAGTCCCTAAAGGCCCTGGCCGACTTCACTCAAAGATACCTTGACGCCCACAACATGAAGGTCGGGCCCAGTAAGCCGCAGCGTGTGTTTGCACCAGCAGAGGAAATCCACAATGTCAGAGACATCCTGAAATACAAGCCGGTGGAGAACCCCCCCCCCTCCCATAGTCAGTCTACTATTCCACCGACCCCCTGTTTCTTTTCAGAATTTGTATTCTTTTAACTCAAAACATTATTCATAATATTGATTGATTAAATAACTAGTCATGTCTTTTTAAAAATTCTATTCATGTATTTTTTTTTTTTTTTTTTTTTTTTTTTTTTTTTTTTTTTTTGCATTGCGAAAAGGTCAGCCCCACACATTTCATAGATAGACATAATACTTACATTCTTCCAGTATACTTCTTGTATGAACAGAAGAAAGAAGTGGCTACCATTAAACAATAACAGAAAGCAGTGACCCCACCTCCTCTCTCTCTCTCTCTCTCTCTCTCTCTCTCTCTCTCTCTCTCTCTCTCCGCGACCGCCGGAGGAAGCGGTCGACTTTTCCGATCTCTCCGCTGAACAGTCAAGCAGACGAGATATCAGTTTCATGGATTGTATTGTGTTCTACTATTCTACGTTACTCGGACGTTTTGTTTTCTAATTGCGCACACTACTTTGTGATCTCATTGCATATCTGGATATTTTGTGATTTAATTCAGTGGTGAATTAATCGTGTGGTGTTTTCAAGTTCTTGTGTGTGGTATTTTGGAACTATTTCACATCTTCCATTGTGGTTCATTATACTGGACTGTAACGTGCTGTTTACTGCAACTAATTTCTTTGTCCTGGACTTCAAATGCATACTGCAACGGAGAGTGCACTTGCATACTATCTCACCATACCGTGTTTATTGTGAGTAAAAAAAACATGCTTTTTCTTAACGTTCCTTCAGCCCGTACGCTATATATTATAGACTAGTCAGACTACACCATACTAAGACTGCTGGCTTTGCCACGAAACTGCTGCCAGATGTGTTTACACAAGGCGGCGCTGTCGGCGGTCACGCCTGACCCGCGCCCATGTAAACAGTTCCAGCCTTATCTTCCTAGGATCAGCTTGGCAGGTCCGGCATCGTACGTCATCAATCCATGCCAGCTAGAACCCCACACTTGACTTACGCCCCCATCCCCACCTCGCCCCCCTGTTCCTGGCACCTCTACCCCACCCACCCTCGTCACGCCCGCCCTCTCCTGCTTACCCACCCTCCATTCCCTCCCCCTCCACACCCCCTCCCCGTGTTTCTGGCCCCTCTTCTCCACCCTACCCACCCTCTGCACGCCCTCCCTCTCCTCGGCTTACTCACATTCCATTACCTCACCCACCCCCCCTCCCACTCACACCCATCACTACCCCTGCTCCATTTTCCTGGCGCCTCCTCCCCCCTACCCACGCTCTGCCTCTTGCCTCTGCACGCCCTCCCTCTCCTGCGTAGCCACCCTCCACTGCCCCCCCCCCCACCCCCAACTATAAACCACATTTCGTCAGTGACACCTGCCTACCCATCCTCGTCTCCCGCCCCACTCTAAATCACATGTCTGTTCCTATCTGAAACCATGACAACTATAGCCATTGTACACCAACCCCCTTCCACTCCCACCATCCCCCGTGACCCAGTACTGAGAGACACCTTAGACAAACTCCAAACAAGATTTGAATGTAAAGGTGCTAATGCCCTCAGCATTCTCAGGACGTGGAGGAATGCCGTGTATGTGAGATACATGCAGCTTCTGCCCAAACACACTGCAGGAGTCCACAATGTGTTATGGGAAGATTTCAACTATGACAATGAAGCTGTCACCCTTGATGGCTACCTCTCTCCCCACACCCCGGTCCCTGATCACCTGGCCAAGACAATAGTTAAGATATATGAAGGGCCGGTACACACAGACGAGAACAAACTTATCGTCATCACCGTGTACTTTAGAAAGAGGCGGACAACCGGTGGCACCTGCATGATTCAGGGGAAGAGAAAGGGTCTGTGGGTGAGATCGGAGTACCGGGCCCTTTGTGATTATGTACAACAGCTCCTGGCCGGTACAGCGGACCCTACAGACAATGTCCCCGTCACCAGCAACCATCTTGCATCTGACCCTGACGTTACAGAAAGTATCGTCACCTCACCCGCCACCCCTTCCAACTCCTCACGGGGCCTGCTGTTGGCTGTCTCCCTAGCAGACACCCCCATCACGCCTACCCTCTCCACTCCCTCGGACAACAAAGAAGTCTCTCTTCTTGTGCAGCCGGCAGAGTCGTCAATCACAGGGGATTATCAACCGACGCCCCTTCTATCCGACCACTCATCCCCGACTAATCCCATCACCACGTCTACTGGCCAGCCACTTCAGAACGCCCGCACTGATTTTTCACTTGTTGCGGCAACAGTTGATGGTGTAATGTCCACTGCCACGCCCCTTCCCCCAACCCGACCAAACACGAACGCCAGTCCCGCGTCTCCGGGGGATTATCAACCGACGCCCCTTCTATCCGACCACTCATCCCCGACTAATCCCATCATCACATCTACTGGCCAGCCACTTCAGAACGCCCGCACTGCTTTTTCACTTGTTGCGGCAACAGTTGATGGTGTAATGTCCACTGCCACGCCCCTTCCCCCAACCCGACCAAACACGAACGCCAGTCCCGCGTCTCCGGGACTGGGATTACGTAATACAGAGGCCGCACCCACCACGGCCCTCGGGACTACCTGTCCTCACGAGGACACCACTGACCCTGATACTCTGCGAGCACAACTCAAAAGTGCTTGTAACCTCATCACGGACCTTCGCGCTGACGTCAGTACACTGTTCAAAGGACTTTCAGCAGCCCTAGCCAGGATTGATCAGCTCGAGAGTCAGCTCCGTGACGAGGCGGTCAAGAGAGCCAGAGATCTACAGGTTACGGAGAAAAGTGTGGGCGAAGTGTTGTCCGGCCTGGACGACAGGATAACTGGTGTGGAGACAGCTCAACACGCCACAGACGGCACTGTCAACCAGCTATCCTCCGCCAAACAGAGCCACAAGCAGCGCCTGAGGGAAATTCAAAAACAGTTGAAAAAGAAATCAGCCACTGTGTCCAACAACTCAGACGTTGCCATGAGTGGTAACACTCAAACTGACCTGTCTGCCAATGTTGATATCTGTGCGTCTCCGCGCCAGGTAACGGGCAGCGCAATCGCTGCTCCCTGTCACCCCTCCCCTCCACCGGTTCTGCAAGAACTGGCCACGGTACAGGCTGTGAGTGCAGCCGAGAAGAGCCCAGAGCGACTCATACCAGTACGGATTACCGGCGGCCTGCCTGAGGTCAACAACGGGTATGACCACGCCAGCAGCCAGCAGCAGCGTAATAACAAAATGTCTCCAGATGAGCAAATACTGCGACATTCAGTGCAGAGTGACACCACCACGCTGGTCATTGGAGACTCTGTTGTTCGCAACATCAAGGCAGAGAAGATGCCCACCTACCCTATAGAAAAAGTAGACGTATTATCTGTCTCTGGCCTGCGGACTGTCCACCTGCTGAACTGGCTCCAGCGACAACACGCGTCCCACACAGCGGTGGCACTGGTGACCTTCCACGTGGGGATCAACGATTGCAAACAGAAGGAAGTGACCAGCGCTGTGTGGGAACAGCTCGTCCGGGAATGCAGGCGGGTATTTCCCGGCGCTCGTCTGCAGGCATCCTCCATCCTGCCGACCGACAGTAGACACCAGCTGTATAGGGCCATCACCGCCTCCAACAGTAACCTGTTCCATGTGTGCAGAAAGCTGGGTGTCACACTGATAGACAACACTCAGGTCTTTACTGCTGTTGATGGGTTGCCGCGTAGAAAATTCTACAGGCGCGGTGACCCCATCCATCCTAGTCGCCAGGGCACCATCAGTCTGGCCCTCAACATAAAGAGAGGAGGGCCAGCTACTGACGTCACCACTCCCAACAACCAGCCTGCAGGTGGTGACCGTCACCGCCGTCAGCGACGTGAAGGACACGCTGGCACCACCAACACTTACGCTAATGTCGCAGCCGGCAGACAGTCAGTGTCCGCTGCAGCACCCAACCTGGAATCGCTCTGTGGTGCATCCAGCTTCGGTGCTGCACCGGAGAGTCAAGGTGGACTGTCAGTGTCCTCTGCTGTAGCACCAAGTCTGGAATCACAGTACAGCGAATCCAGATTTGGTGGTACAGCAGAGAGTCAATGTAGCTATCAGCAACAAATGCCGGGCCAGTATCCTATGTGGCAGCAACCGCCACTACCACCATACAGTGCCGCATTTCCACAGTATCGCGAGGCCGGACCATGGGGACACTTCAGCATGACGCAGCCAACGTATCCTTTCAGCGTCCCCCCGCTCACATACACGCCATACGCACAGCAGGAACCGTGGGCACAGTACAGCCACCCCGTGCGTGTGTATTAGACTCATTTCCAGAACATTCAGTTACTCTTCCTTACATAACTTTGTGCTTTACTTTCCAGGCTAACACTGAACAATATCGAATTGATTTTCTTGCGTCTCATTGCTCATAATTATTGTGTTTGCGCAGAGACGTATTCATTTGTTTTTAACTTCAACCACTGCACGTGGTCCAATATTAACATTGTCATCCTTTTGACTTCTGCCGACAGTATTCGTGAATACCGATCTTCTCACTCTGTGCGATTTGTGACGCTTATAGCACTAGTACTTGTGCACCGTGACACTTTCTCTACTAGTGCTCTACGTATATTCACACTACGACCATATCTGTGTCCTTTCGCAGCGCTGACTTTATTTCCCCTATCGCGCAGCGGGGTCGTTTAGCTTTGACTGTTGAAGTTTGCTAAAGGGATTAGTCCCTGTTAGTGACCGTTAGTGACCGGTAGTGTGGTCTATATCAGTGAATGCGTAGAAGAAACTCTTTTTTTTTTTTTTTTCACTTGCCTCCCACATTCTGTGTGTTAGAGCGGACTGATATTCTTTTGCTTTGTTTTATTATTTCAGCTCTTATTTGCCTTTGTATCATTTATAAGCTTTTTTATTTGTACTCTTTGGTATTGACATACATTAGCAATCATGGTGTATGATCGCCAGTTACATATTGGCCATTTAAATGTTTATCATTTAACTAACAAAGTTCCCGATCTGTGTGTGCTCTTGAGTCAATCCAATCCATTTCACTTGTTTGGTGTAACGGAATCGCGTCTCAATCGTAACATCAGCGATGAGGCCGTTTCTATCCAGGACTTCACTGTACTGCGCCGCGATGCTGAATACCCGGGACATACGGGTATTGCAGTATACATTCATAATTCAATTAGCGGTATTACTCGCAGGCGTGGGGACCTGGAGTCAAAAACCGTAGAATGCATTTGGGTTGAGTTAAGGGCAAACAAATCCAGCCCCGTGCTGGTCGGGTACATTTACAGGAACCCAGCATCAACATTTCAATGGTTCGACGACTTTATCGCCATGATGGATAAGGTCAGACAGTCCAGCTCTGAAATTTTGATCCTAGGCGATTTCAATATTAACATGTTTTTGAATAACCCTGCTTGGGAGTGCACCATGTCTATGTTTGGTTTAAAGCAGCTAGTTAAAACAGCAACTCGTGTTAGTCCAACTTCCTCCACCCTTATAGACCACATATATACAACTACTCAATCAAGGGTGATGGCAGTAGACGTGCTTCAGGTAGGGATTAGCGATCACTACCCGGTGTGCTGTTGTTTGGCATTAAAAGCGGATAATTCATTCCGAAAACATCAGCACACGACTATTAGATACAGATCACTTAAACACTTCAACAAGGAAACATTTCTTTGTGATTTAAGTAGCACACACTTTGATACAGTGTACTACCATAATGACCCCAACGATGCTTTGTCTGAGTGGTACGGATTGTTCCTTGGTGTTCTCGATAAACACGCTCCATTCAGAGAGAAACGGGTGAAGAACCCCCAGCTTCCCGCCTGGTTAAGTAAGGAAATCAAGGATGCCATGCAGCTCCGAGATGACTATAAAAGAAAGAAGGATTTTATTGCTTATCGAAGGCAAAGAAACCATGTTAAACATTTAGTGAGGAAAGCTCAAAGGTCACTTTTTCACCGTCTTATGAACGGAAAGAAAGATGTCGTATCTGTGTGGCGAGCGATCAATGCTTTTACGAGGTCCAAAAATACCGCACAATGTACACAGTTATCAGCTGATATCTTGAATCAGCATTTCCTCTCGGCTGCCAGTACGTTGCTAAAAAATACATATTCTGGTCAGTCTTCAGCTGTGTCCGAAAAGCTAAAGACGTTTTGTGCAGAACGGCTGGACCCTGACACGTCATTCAGCATTCCGCTGTTAACGATATACGACGTGGGAAAATCCATCTCGTACTTAAAGAACAAACGTACGTCTGGCCATGATGGTATTAGTAGCTCAGTTCTGAAAATGGCCCTACCGTATATTTTAGATACCTTGACATATATATACAACCTTTGCATAAAGCAGGGGATATTTCCATCTTCTCTAAAAACAGCCAAAGTGACCCCACTACCTAAAACGAAAGACCTTGCCGACCCTAACAAGTTCAGGCCCATTTCGCTACTGTCAACACTGTCGAAACCGATAGAAAGACACATTCACACACACTTACAACATTTTCTAGAAAAACACAAACTCATACATCCATTACAATCTGGCTTTCGGCGGAAACACTCCTGTCACACAGCATTGGTACACCTTGTTGACAGATGGCTTACTGCCATAAATAGCAGTCAAATGACTGGAGCAGTATTTTTGGACCTTTCAAAAGCATTTGACCTCGTCAATCATGAAACTTTAGTTCAAAAACTTAATGTCTATCAACTAAGCGCAGACACACTTGCCTTCCTTACGTCATATCTGCATGGGCGTACGCAGTATGTCTACGTGAATGGTAAAAACTCACCTGAAGGGGTGATAGAGCACGGAGTACCACAGGGATCGATTCTTGGTCCATTATTGTTCTCTGTCTTCATAAACGACCTTCCATTACATATATCTGACTCCAGTGTAACTTTCAGTCTTTTTGCTGACGATGGAACACTGGACGTTTCGTCATCAGACGTAACATGTATGGTGAAGATTCTCCAAGACAGTTTAAATGAGGTATCTGAATGGTGCAGAAATAACGCCATGATACCTAATCCCACTAAAACCAAATGCATGCTGATTACCACAAGGCAAAAGCATCAGTTGAACCCCCCTCCCCTTCAACTAACACTTAATGGCCAGCCTGTGGAGCAAGTCAGAGAACAGCGCGTGCTTGGAATCAACTTAGACGACAAGTTGTGCTGGCAAGGCCACATTACTAAACTGTGTAAAATAGTATCTAAAAATGTATTCCTCCTGTCGAAATTGAGACATTT
>BTPG01000003.1:139572711-139635211 GCA_036245525.1 Semisulcospira habei
CTCCAACAGAGACAGAGGCGCTCGTCGACATGTTTAGCCGTTTGGGGATTCCTGAAGAGATCCTGAGTGACCTAGGAACTCAGTTCGTCTCCGACTGCATGGAGGACGTCAACCGGCTATTGAGCATCCGACACTTTACTACCACCCCTTATCACCCCATGTGTAATGGGCTGGTTGAAAAGTTTAACGGAACATTGAAGGCTATGCTGAAGAAACTGTGTGCTGCACAGCCAAGGTTGTGGCATAGATATATCAATGCCTTGCTCTTCGCATACCGTGAAGTTCCTCAGGATTTGACAGGGTTTTCCCCTTGAATTACTGTATGGTGGGACTGTAAGGGGGCCCATGCACATCCTGAAGGAGCTGTGGACCAAGGATATCGACGCGCCTGAGGTGAAGATCAGCTACCAGTACGTCTTCGACCCGAGAGAGAAGCTGGAAGATACCCTTAGGATAGCTCGAGAAGAACTGGGGAAGGCGCAGAACAAGGAGAAGCATTACTATGATCGTAAGGCGAAACCTCGACGATTCCAGCCAGGTGACCAGGTATTGGTTCTTCTTCCTATCGACAACAACAAACTCCTGATGCAGTGGAAGGGACCCTACGTTGTCGACACGGTGGTTGGCATCAACGACTACAGAGTCAAGGTCAACAACAAGGTGAAGACTTACCATGCTAATCTGCTGAAGACGTATATTGAGAGAGGTCGTTAAGACAAAACACAACTGGCGGCATCGGTGCGTCTTGCTGATGACGAAAGACTAGACGACGAGAACCTGTTTGACCTTAATGAACTCTGCCACAAGGAGGATGTAGAAGACATCCAGTTCGGTCAGAATCGGACCCAGACTCAACGAGAAGAACTGTGCGTCCTGACTCAAGAGTTCAAGCATCGGTTTACACCTGACCCAGGGACAACAGACACCATCCAGCACGAGGTTAATCTGACGTCAAACGAGCCAGTTCGCAGCAAACCTTATCGTCTTCCTTATAACACGAGTGTCACGACACGGGGTTTTTTCGTCTAATTTTGTAGGGGAGTAAGTTTAGAGGGGTGACAGGGTTCAGTTAGTCACCGGTAACGATAGCGTAGGTATGTAGTAGTTGGCCTGTTACACGTGTATTTGCTGCCGTGTGAGAGTTTGGTGGTCGGCGTAAAGCACGTGGCCGCCCTGTCTGAACGCCATCGGGTGGTATCTATTTCACGTGGTTTTACATCACGTGATGTAGTGAGCAGTTTTTCGCTAACCTAAAGTTTTCAAAATTACTAGTCAGTCGCATTCCACCAGCGAACGAAAGCAGTCGTCTTTTCAACGTTGTCTCTGAGTGGGGGGGGGGGGGGGGGGGGTGTGCGGGCGTGGTTTTTCATTAGCCGCCACCTCAAGTAGCTGTGTCGTCCCACCTGTGGCGTCCCTACGAAACGGCCCGGCCCCGGTCGAGCCCGGGAGTCGGTGTCCTAGGAAGAGAAGAAGAGCTGCGACGACTTTACCCCTGGCTTGTCTTGTCTTGTTTTTCTTCGTCCTAGCCGGGGCGTCTTCACGGATGACAGTGAGTACACGTAAGTCCCCTAGTGGCCATTTCCTCGGGGGGGGGGGGGGGGGGGGGGGGGGGGTTTTGTTCTGTATTAAAGGTCCGGGTTCAGCAATTAGTCAGTAGAGGACATCGAAAAAAAAATTTCAAAGTCCCTACCTGACACAGAAAGTGCAACCCTGATAGGGCCCCGTGTGATAGGATCCCCGAGCACGCACGTTACTATAGCTGCTGTAGAGTGTCAGACGTCCTTGACGGCTGTCACAGTTCACGAAAACAGGTATACACCATCCAGCTGCCTAAGGTCACTTCCAGTTGCATCTGTCCGTGCGCGGTAACATCCAATTCCCGTGCAACTACGACTGAAAAATATCCAACTTTCATTTTGCCGCACTGGTGAAGCCTGCACCGAGCCGCGACGTCCAGAGCGTCCAAAAAAGGTCCAGCGAATGGTGGCGGTAAGTCCAACATGATATGGTGTGGTCTTTTCACTTTTTGTGGTACAAATATTACTTTTGTTGGTAAGTATATTTCCAACAACAACAAACACCTATGCGCGTGTAGCTGACGTCGTGTTTACAAAGGGAAGGTACTCGTAAATATGTATTATCAGGGGACACCACTCTAATGACCACTTCCTTGTCAACAACAAGAAGCCCTAGCGATCGTAATGTTATGTGTGTTCTGGTGTACAGGACACTAATTTCGGGGGAAATGATGACTGAGGAAATAACAGCAGACGACAGTGGTGAGAAGTAGGCAGAATACATCGATGAACAAGACGAAGAATAGATTGGAAATCTTAGCCTCACTGTTCGTCTCTTCTGTAGTTACTATAAATACGTCACTATAGTAACAGCCTGAAACTTTGTTTTTAAATTTTCTCTCCTTTATAAATAAGTGTAATAGTTTCTGGGCAATTTTCTATTACACATATTTGTGTTATATACATAATGAAATATGTGATATATTCTGAGCTCTGGTCTGATGTACATTTAGAAGTTTCCACTTTTAGTTGCGATTTGTTTTGGGGGTTCGTGGTGGTTGTCAAGTTTTTGTGTAAATATCTTCAGAACGCCACGCCATTTTCTAGTACAAGACCCGTGTGTGCATTACATAACTATACAAATACCAGTCATTTGATTCTTTTTCAGTGCCACACCAAATGAGCTCACAGAGCAGCAAGCAGCTTTATGTGTTATTTCTGTGGATACATTTGTGAAGCTATTACAAAGTGAAGGTGCATCAGTAATGGAACAACGCCCAATCTCATCACAATACATAACAGATAATCGCAGTGGCAAGGTAAGTTGTGAACCTAAAATGTGTGTGTGTGTGTGTGTGTGTGTGTGTGTGTGTGTGTGTGTGTGTGTGTGTGTGTGTGTGTGTATGCTTGGGACAAAATGTACAGCTGGCTTATATTTAGAACAAAATATACAGCTGTCTGAATAGAATTAAATATACAGCTGTCTGAATAAAAAAACAAAATATACCTGCAGTTGTCTGAACACAGACAAAATGTTCAGCTGTCTGAATGAAAACAAATGTACAGCTGCTCGCTGTATGAAAACAACATCAGCAATTGTCTGGATGAGAATATAATCAACAGGTCTAGGTAAGGATAAAATAATTATACCACTATAATCAACCTAAAATATATTTGTTCACAAAATAACAGGACATTTCAGTGTGATGAAATAGAGCAATACATGTATGTGCATAATTCATTATGAAACTCACAATCAGGTATATAAGTGGTCTATTGTAAGTTGGCTTGCCACTGATACAATGTATTTCTCATATTTTCCTGAAACCACAAGCTTATGAACAGGAGAAATATGAGTGACAAAAACTTATACTATCATTCTTGTATACCAAAATATTTTATTGCTAGTTTTTCTGTGAATCATGTAAATACATGTATGTATATATTGCTCCATATCATAACACTCAAATGTGCTGCTATTTTGTGACTAAGCCATTTTTAGAAAGCCACACGTACATGCGTATGTGCACACATGCCTATTTTCTGTATTTATTTCTTTTTCAACAGGTTTTGTCCATCCATGACTGTGTTTATGGTTTGTTTCTAGACAGCAGGGCTGTCACAAGGTCAGGTGACTTGAAACTGGTGAATGCACAGCATGGCATCGAGTTTCTGAAGACAGCAAGACCTGTCCGATAAGTTGTCACCGACAGAGTTCTACTGTAATCTCCTGCTACTTTCAGGTAATTATCAGTTTGGTGGCATTTGATTTTGAAGTATGGTACACCCGTGCGCTTGCACAAAATCATTTTTGTTTGTAAAAGTGTTATCACATCACACATAAAGTAGCTTATAGTGTCCTGGAAATATTGCTGTCACAACACTAAGTTATGATTTACATATGACTGCTACCTCCACACTGTAAGTATATTTACAAGTTGACAGTAAACATTATTATCATGGTGCCATGGTGGTTTTTCTCCCAAGTCTTCATAACAGCTAGTGCTAGCTACCGGTCAGTTTGCCACACTGTAATGCATGTATCTTTTTTCCAGTATGAAATAGATTTGTATATTATTACTGACTTGATCGCAGCCACTGAAACATCTGGATCATTACTTTGATGTGTGGCACAAAGGCAAGCGAATTGCATCAAAGGTTTGAGTTGAGCTGTGTGTTTACATGGAGGATTATATCCTTGAGTGTATGCAGAACAAAAACACACGAAACTGTCCTGTCATCGAAATAACCTACTCAGTATAAACTGCTGCTGGTACATTTTCACTTTTGTGCTTTTTTTACTTTCAGGTTTTGCTTTATCTATTATATTGGCCATCTGTTTTCAGTTTCTTTGCTGCTGCCAAAGGCTAAACACCACTTGAAACAAGGGATAAAGCCTGTTATCAACCATCACCACACATTACGAGTGTCCTTGCCAGGCATGATCAAGGTATCATGTCTTATTTATGCACTTATTTTGACTTAGAGTTTAGATATGTTTCAGTCTCATCATTGAGTGTTTTGAGTGTTAGTCAAGGGGATGTATCTATGTGGCTGAAAATGAAATGGCCCCCCCAAAAAACTTTCATTGGCTACAAAGGCTACACAATGCGCAACAGGCTTACCATCCTTGACTTCAACCACCAAGTATGCAAGCAGTATACCAAGATTAGCAACAGGCACTCTGTGGCATACCAGGTAGCACAGCAGAAATATGCATAGTACATGTATGTTACACACTTGTGCAATTTCTGGTACAAGTGCAGTATTGTACATGTCATTTTCAGTATCATTACAGTATATGTATTTGTAGAAATATACTATTTAGGATTGTGACACTGACCATGAAAACTAATTCTTTCTTATGGCAAGTCAGGTGCAGAATTCCTGTTCATGTGCACTGTTTACAGTATGTAGTTATAACAAGGATAAAAAATGAAAGCAGACATGTATGCAATTTATGAAGAAGAATGTCCAAATGTATTGAAAACAAAAAATGTCCAACATTTTGCTTTTACATTCAACTTTAATACTTTCTTGTATAGAGAGTACAAAGTGCACAATATGGAGTATATATTACATGCATGTGTCCATTTATTCATGTCCCAACTACTTGTACAAACAGATGTAAACAATCTCCATGACAGAAAGTAAATTTTAAAAGTTAATGAAAATGTTCTCTTCATTCTGTTTTTTCTCATCAAGGAATGTGCTCCGTGGCCTTGTATCCCCAATGCCTCACTGATGAGAAGCTCTCCAGTTTGTTACATTACCTACGCAGTACAGATGACAAGATTGAGCGACGAGTGGATGTGGTTTTTCAGCAGAAGTAAAGACTTGGAGGTTGGTTTCACACACATACACAACCAGATAGTGCCCTCAGGTAGTTTAGATTGGGGCTTAGAAACTGCCATCTGATTATGGCCACCTGACAAGAGCAACAGTGTTTGCTGTTGCCAAGCCCCATATGGCTCTCATGCCACAACTGAAAAAAATCTGTATGTAGAGTGTTGGTGATGTTTGATTGCTATTATAATGTGGGAATTTTATTTGCAAATGTGATGCTATAATTTTTGACGCTGCAAAATTTGACTTCGGTCTGCTTCTTACAAATATCTAGAAAAGTTGGTTCTTCTGTTAACTCGATCAGCTGGATCAAATTCAGTAGTTCTTGTTGTCCATTATTATTAGATGATTCCCACACAAACAGTAGGCCGGATTGTCTTCACTGGTCACGCGCTGATAAGGTGTCGCCTCTACTCCCACATTCGATATGGTCACCAGGGGCTGCTCATCGGTTGAGTGCATCTTTAGTCTCCCCCAGGGAAAAGTTGGTTATGTTGGCCTGAAAACATATTCATATAATATCATGTTACCAAGCAGCATTGCAAAGCTACAATGTCTTTTATTATTAGAACAAAACTGTATAAATCGTTTGACCATCACCGAGACAAAGAAATTGTTTGTAAAAGTTATTTTGCAAATCTGTCTTGTATGGAGTTTATTGATTACACTGGCTGTGATTGATTCATTACGGTTGGTTTCATGTTGAGTAGATTATACTGGCTGATACCCGGTAGCCAAGTAAACTCATCTAGAACAGTGTTTGCAGTACATCTTCACATGTACTAACTGACCTTTGTTCTTGTCTTGCAGCTGCCTGCTGAGAGCAAGTTGGGGCACACTGCACTGCATCAGGCTGTTTGCTGTTCCAAAGTTTCTGTGTGACATTGCTGCTAACGCCCCTGCAGTTTGGTGACATGTTTGACACTGGCCAGTCTGTTGTCTCTTCACTGGTTGGACCTGTCCATGAAGGCTGTCTGTCTGCTGTGGAATCATGGCAATATTAGCATTTTGGTGGATAGCAAAATTTAGCATATGATGATAGAACTATATTGCCATATGTAACATTACATTAGGAAATCGTTGCGGTATATATATATATATATATATATATATATATATATATATATATATATATTATATATATATATATATATATATATATATATATATATATATATATATATATATATGCCTGCATGTGTACCCGCCCCCTCCAGCCCCCCCCCCCCCCCCTCTCCCTCACTTACCAAAACACAGTGACCAAGTTTGAATGACAGCATCATAAGCAAAATATACCATGCATATAATTCAATGACATCACTGAAATTGTTTCTTTATAATTAAAATGGTTGTCTCTGTTCTGTTTGTGTTTTTGCCTCATGTATTATTACAGTTATATATGGTGCAGGAAGTAAAAGTGCACATGTATGTTGTTCTGTAGAGAAGAACCCTATGAGGAAAGAATGTCGCTTAGAAATGACAGTTACAACACAATTTATTACTAGATAATATGAATAAAATTGTGTTGTAGCTGTCTTTTCTAAGCGTCTTTCTTTTTTTCGTTGAGTTCGTCTCTGCATTACACACGCTTCGCAGTCACCATTTTGATCTGGACTATGTGGTTCTGTAGGGTACATAGACTACTTGGTCTTGTTGAGGATAGACATACTCATTTCATAAAAAAAATCAGCTGTATTTTTAGGAATTATGACAATCATGGTAATTGTGTTTTATTTATGTATACACTTATTGATGTAAACCTGCCTGTCCCGGATTGGCCTTCGCAGCCACGAAAATGCCTGCAGACGACGTGGGCAAGCCCTATAGAATCTTCGTTCGTGAAGTCAAGCCAAGAGACACTTATTGATGTACTTGACGATTTTGGTAAACTCATAAGAGAAGCCTCACAATGAAAGGCATTTTTAACAGTTTCACTCAGTACAGATATAAACAAATAAACCATACGTTGAAGTGTATTTGAAAACAATGTTTTTGTCACAAAATGAAGATCAAGTGAGATATACCTCTTGCTGTTGTGAACTGATATATTTCCTTGATATTTATTTTTGCGGGTTGAGTCATTTCAGTTTTCTGATAGAGAACATTGCTATATGGAGTAATCAGAAATAAATCCCACATGATTTGCTGTCAGTGCAAACATAGATAAACTATGAATGAAATATATTGTGGTTAGAATACCAATTACATAATATATATATATCTGTTTCCTAACATTTATTTCATATCTCATAACCATAGCACGAGGTGAAAGAAACCTAATGCTCCAGCCGAAGGGGTGCATGCCTGCATGATGCCAGCTTGCTTTCATCTGCTTCCTAAAGTCAATCCGGCGGGGGGGGGGGGGGGGGGGGGGGGGGGGAAGAATTCGCACAACCCCCCAAAAATGGAAAAATTAGTAACATTTAAATTAATTTGGGTCGAGGGCATAAACAGACATAATTATATGGTCTTGTCAAAAAAATGTATACATTATTGGTATGGCGAAGGCCGGAACCATCTGCTGCGGCCCTGTATCTAATTATTTTGAAACTTGCCTCTCGTTTGCTCGTGCACCCTTTAGCTTGTAGTTGGTGTATCGGTGTTTGCTGTCAGGCACCTGCATGAGGTATGCATTGGGCAGGGTGCATTGCGTGTGCATAGACAGCAGTTGGTCTGGGGAGAAAATATTATCACTGAACTCATCAAGTTTGCAGACGGTAATTATCTTTTGTGATACAAAAAAAAAAAAAAAAACAAGATGAGAAGTAAACGACAAAGCAAAATATTACCTAGTGCTTAGATTCTTATAATGGAATCAAATTTTATGTCCGTGTAACACACACGAACAGGCACAATCACATCAATGGGTGACCGTCTTCACTCCTAGAAGCTGATTCAGCTTTTCAAAATCCCGAAAAGCTGAATTTCAGCTGTTTGGTTCAGACAGAACAGGCCTTCAGCCAGCCTGTTCCAAATGCAAAAGTCATACATTCTCATGAGCCCCTGCATCCGCAGGAGCTCATGGGAATGTATATATCGCTTGCTGGCCATGGATTTATGGGGCATATTTATGTCCCGTTTACATTCATTTCATATTCTCGCACTGTCACCCATGCACATCACATTGTTGCATGATGACCTGTAAATTATCTCCCAGGCTTTTGTGAAAAATAAAATCGTTTTGAGGTGGGCGTTTGCGCGTTGCTTAGCACGGGAGTGCTGTCCCTTACACACACATTATCTAGTAGCTTCCCTTCGTAAAAATGGCGACTACCATAAAGACTTGTTGTTTGCAAACGCTTTCGAGGAAACCTTGTTTTGGATAAATGCGAGGACATAAGAAATGAGAAGACCACGATATAGCATGTTCGACGTACCGTCACCATTCCCTGGGCCATTTTTGGGACGCTGTGGACGTCGCTCAGTGCTTCCCAGTACCGGCCCAGAAGTGAAAGTTGGATAGTCATCTTTCGTTGTTGTTGCACGAGAATTGTGGGTGTTACCGTGTACGGACAGATGCAACTGGAAGTGACCTTTGGCAGCTGAGTGGCGTATACCTGTTTGCATGAACTGTGACAGCCGTCAAGGACGTCTGACACTCTACAGCAGCTCTAGTAACGTGAATGTTCGGGGATCCCATCTGATGAGGCCCTGTCAGGGTTGCACTTCAAGTCAGGTAGGGACTTCGAAATTTTTTTTCGCTGTCCTCAACTGACTAATTGCTGAACCAGGACCTTTAAGTTGGCTAGTGTGTATTGGGGGGGGGGGGGGGGGGGGGGGGGGCAGGCGTAGAATAGAGGAGAGTAGAGTGTATAAGTGAATGCTAGTTATTGTACGTTGTTTCTAGAGTAGTTAGCGGCGAAGTAGTTATTCGGGTTTAATGCCGAGTAGGCGACTAAGGTCGTCTTAGGATTTAGCGTAGGAGGGTAAATATCGGAAGTGAGTCACTTGGTGACGTGTAAATATGTATTTTGAGGTTGCATTTATTGTTGCGGGAGAGTGGTGAAGGGAATATGAAAGACGGCAGTTAAAGTTGCGGGAAGGGTGATGTGATTATCTTGTCTTCTTTTGTTAGTTATTTATATGAGTATTTTTGTACCTGTGTTTTAGTGCATCTTTAAATCCAAAGAACTAACCGGCTAGTCTGCCACCGTGCTGTGGTACTGCATTGAAGCTGACTGTCACTACGCCTTGTGGGCTACGACGCCGGACCTGGGTTGCCTTTGCGAGTGTCGCGGCACGCCTCGTATTTAGTCAGGTCGGGTCGTCCCATGTAGTTCTTTCTAACCTGTTTACGTGAAGTTTTGTATAATTATAATGTTGTAAAGAACGTTAGTATATTTCATCTCCTTGTAGGGACTGTATTGCGAGGGAGGCTTTGTTACAGGGACATTTTGAGTTAATAATAATAATAATAATAATTACGGTATTTATAATGCGCTTATCTTATAATAATTATAACTCTAAGCGCGCACTCACAACTCGCACACGCATGCGCACGCTTTAGACAATGACTCACGTAACACAAATAGTGAAGATACATTAGGACGGTCAGCTTGGGCTGGGGAGTGTGGTGATATAGTGCTAGAACTGTTGAAAGAGATGAGTTTTGAGGGCAGACTGGAAGGAGGAGAGCGAGTGTTTCTGACGGAGAGAGAGTGGGAGAGTGTTCCAGGTGGTTGGACCGTATACTGAGAAAGAGCGGGGGCCGAAAGTGCTGAGTTTGGTGCGGGGGATGAGGAGGCGGAGAGGGTCAGAGGCGGAGCGGGGAGGAGTGTAGGGGTGAAGTAAGTTGGAGAGATACGCAGGAGCGTAGTTGTTCAGGGATTTGTAGCAGAGAGACAGAATCTTGTATTGGATGCGTTGGGGGATGGGGAGCCAGTGAAGGAGCTTGAGCAGGGGAGTGATGTGGTCGGATTTTTTCTTTCTGAGGACGAGGCGGGCAGCATTGTTCTGGACGCGCTGGAGAGTGAGAGTGGTGGAGTGAGGAAGGCCAGAAAGGAGAGAGTTGCAGTAGTCGATGCGAGATAAGATGAGAGAGACAGCGAGTTTGGTGGCAGCTTCGGTAGTGAGGTATTTTCTGATCTGACTGATGCGGCGGAGGTGGAAATAACATGCCTGGGCCGTGGCGGAGACGAAGCTGGTCATGGAAAGAGAGGAATCGAGGATAACGCCAAGGTTCTTGACCGAGTCAGAGAGGGAGATGGGGGTGCTGTCGAGTTGAAGGTGGAGAGAGGGAGAGAGCTGGGAAAGTTTCTGGCGAGTGCCTACCAGCATGGCTTCCGTTTTGTCGTCGTTCAGTTTGAGCTTGTTTGCTGTCATCCAGTTTTTCACGTCCTCATAGCAGTCAGCCGTGCGAGTCAGTAGTGTCTGAGTGTTGTCGAGTTTGTCTTTGTCTAGTAGTTGTTATGAGTCGTCAGCGTAGAGGTGGTGGTGTATGTGGTGAGACTGGATGATGTTGGACAGTGGGAAGATGTAGAGTGTAAAAAGGACCGGGCCCAGGACGGACCCCTGAGGAACGCCGCAGGAGAGCCTGACTGGGTTGGAGGAGACGCCGTCGATGGTGACGGACTGCTGTCTGTCGGAGAGGTAGGAGAGAAACCAGGAGTGAGCAGAGTCAGTGATGCCAAAGGAGTGGTGGAGGCGGTGGAGGAGGATAGAGTGGTCTATGGTGTCGAAGGCGGCTGAGAGATCGAGTAGCGTAAGAAGGGAGATGTTGCCCGAGTCAGTGGAGAGAAGCAGGTCGTTTAGGATATGTAGAAGGGCAGTTTCAGTGCTGTGATGTTTGCGATAGGCAGACTGGAAGGGACTGAGGAGGTTGTTGTCGGCGAGGTGGAGGTTGAGTTATTATATTGTTTAAAGTAGCTGTGTTACGGTAGACCTTATCGCGGAAGCAAGAGCGTCGAGTTGAGCTGCGCTCAACGGTTGTGCTTTCGGCGAGAAGGTCCCGTGACGTGAAATATATTTATTCAACTTTCAGTTATATTAAGTTATGTGATATTGTTTAGTCTCCTTGTGCATATGCGATATTGTTTAGTCTCCTTGTGCATGTGCGATATTGTTTAGTCTCCATGTGCTTTTGTAATATCATTCTGAAACGTTGCTAGGTAAAGGAACCTTGTGTATTCTGAGAAGTGCTAGTTAAAAGAGCCTTGTGCTGTTAATGTCTAGTTTGCTAGAACATTAATTTAAGTCGAACTTGGCGTTCGTGCTCCCGCTGAGGGGGCGTAGTAGCTTTCGAACAATATTCATTTTTCTCAAATCTTTATTTGAGTTAGTAAGAAAGCGTATTTGGTTCATTTAGTTGATATTGTGCTATGTGAACTATTGTATTACTTAAAAAGCCACGTGCTGTGATAGACTCTCAGCGGAAGCAAAGGCGTTGGTACAACTGGCGTAGCGCTTGACGCTTGTGCTCCCGGCGGGTTTTAGTGGCGTATGGTTTAAGCCTTTCAGCCTGTTTTTCTGTTATATTAGTAAGGATATTAGTTTATTTATATATTGTTTGATTGTATTTTATTAAGGATATTTAGTTATTATATATTAGTTTCCTCAGCCTGTTGTATTAGGAATATTTAGTTTATTTATCCGTTATTTTGTATTGCGTATTAAGGGTATTTAGTTTGGGGAGTTTGGGCGTGTGTGAGTGTGAATGCGAGGTGTGAATGCATGGTTAGAACTGCGTGAGAATAGTTAGTTTTTGTTAGAGTATTATTTAATAAATGTCGTCGTCGTTGTTCCTCTGATGTTTGTGTTAGGTTTGTGTTAGTGTGGGTTGGGTGTGTCTCGAGCGGTAGCGCTCATAGTTCGCACCCCGGAAGCGGGGTCGTGACATTTTGGTGGCAGCGGTGGGATCGAAATTGTTAGAGGGGGTTTAGTGGTAGATCGTTAGGTAAGGTTAGGTTAGTACCCAGAAGTTAGTGCTTTGTTTCTTTGTTGTGGTGTCGAGTGAGTGACTAGGCGGGCGGTTGGTCGGGAGTGGAGTATTGCTCTAGGGCTCACACCCCGAGCAGTGCGAAACGGGGGGTTGTTGTGTGTAACTCTGCTGCCAAGGCCTGGGCAACAGAGGACTCTCCGGCTCCGTCTTCCGTTTGTGTCTGTCATCCATTTGATTGACTCGTGTTACGTGTTAAGTGTTGCGTGTTAGGCGTTCTGTTGTTCGGCTTTTCCTTTTTCCTTGAGTGGCAGGACACCGTCTCCGGGCACTATGCTGACCAGAGCCGGCGATCGTAAGGCCGCGAAGGACTAGGCACAGCTGGCTGAGGCATCGGCCGACCCGTCGACTGCTGGAACCACCCCGTCGCGTCAGACTAGGGCAGCGGTCACTGTGAGCACGCCTTCCTTCCATAACCCTCGCATGGCGGCATTTTTATCCCTGGTAGAGGCCAAAGGTTCGGTAGAACTAGGCGTTTCTGACCCTTATGTCAGATACAGGGAGTTGGGGGTGAGCATGGGATTGACGGACGTATGGTTAGCCAACTTTGTGTTAGCGTCCGTTAGCAAAGACCAGGAGATGAGATTGCTAGAGAGGAAATTCGAAGTCGAACAGGAACAGAGAGCGTAGGGAAAAGATTGAACGGGAACAGAGGGAGTTAGATCGTAGGGCTCTAGAGAGAAAATTCGAAGTTGAGCAGGAACAGAGGGAGTTGGACCGTAGGGAAAGGGCTGAAGAAAGGTCAGATGATAAAGAAAGATTTCAAGCTCAGCTAGCAGAAGAGAGATGGGCTAGAGAACAGGCATTAGCACAGCAAAGTCAGCGTAGCCAGTCAGATGGGTATCTTGTCAGACTTCTACCTTTTGATGGGAAGGAAGACATAGTTACCTTCAGCACTTCGAGCAGATAGCCGGGACTCAAGGGTGGAAAAGGGATATGTGGTCTGCTAGATTATCACCTTTACTGTCGGGGGAAGCTAGGGAGACGTACTTAAAGCTGAGTCCGGAGCAAGCCCAAGATTTCAGTGTCGTTAGGGATGCGCTCCTGAAACGTTTCCGCAGAGACGCTGAGTACTACCGGAAGCAGTTCATGGAGGTACGTAAGGAGGGTGCCGAAACGTTTCCACAGTATTTGAGTAGATTACACACTTTAGTAAAGAGATGGTTTTCGTTAGCCAAGAGAGACGTGGAGAGTGTAGTTGACGTGTTGGACGCTTTCATCACGGAGCAACTATATTCAATCATGAGTCCAGAGTTAGAGCTGTTCGTGAGGGAACGTCTTCCCGAGAACGGTGAGAAAGCGGCAGAGTTAGCGCAGCGTCATATAGACGCTAAGAGGGCCGTGACTAAGAGACCTGTTTGGAGTGCCTGCTAGGAAGGGACCTAGATCCAGCGATACGACCAGTAGGGTAGATAAACTGTCTAGTGGAGGCAAGAAGGAAGATGCTAAACCGAGGGAGAGTCAGGGAGGAGGTAGTCGGATCGAGTGTTACAGGTGTGGGAAGAAGGGGCACGTAGCGTGGCAGTGTAGGCAGCCTAACCCTTTGAATAAAGTGACGGTCAGTCCGAACGCCAGTCTGATTCCGGGAGAGCTCATTAGCACCGTCTGTAGTATTCAGCCGTACAACCCTTGGAGTACGGGGGCATCTTAGAGGTAGTCCTGTTAGTCATGAGGGATACGGGGGCTGAGATGGGAGCTGTAGCGTCAAGATGGGTAAGACCAGAAGATTTGACAGGTCGTGAGATCGAGGTGGTGTTGGCTGATCCATCCAAAGCAAGGAAGTACCCCACGGGTTTTGTTGAAGTAGATTCGCAGTTCGTGAAGGGGACCGTAGAGTTAATAGTCATTGAAGATTATATTCCCGACGTCATACTAGGCAACTGGGTAGTCTTCAAGGACGGGCAACGTAGTCCCGTAGCCGTAGACGGAAAGATATGCGCCGTAGCAGCCGCGATACAAACCCGAGCTCAGGTGAGGGCAGAAGGCAGAGAGAAAAAAACCGTTAGCCATCCCAGAATCGCTTAAGTTGGATGTGACTCCAGACCAGTTAAGGAAGTAGCAAGAGGAGGATGCGACCTTAGCTAAAGCTAGAAACTGCGATATGCAAGGGACCGTCTTGAAGTCGGGTAGAGCGTCAGTTAAGTTCCGCGTCAAAAGGGGGGTGTTGTACAGAGTCTATCTGCGAGAGGGGGGCGGAGCTATCGCAATTAGTGGTGCCACAGCTACTTAGGGGGGAGGTGTTACGGCTAGCGTTTGAGTGGTATCGTATTGAATTGTGTCCGTCATTTGAATTTTTGTTTACGTCGCCATTTTGCTTCTTCCGCAGCGTGGGTTCGCCGGGCCTTTCCGCCGCCCTTTTTTGTGCTGCGTGCTAGTGTGTGAAGTGTTCACTGTGTGAGTCTGTTTGCCACCCGTGGTTGCATCTGCCGCTTGGTTGTTGTAAACTCGTTCGTGTTCCTACCGTTCTATAAGTTTACGTGTGCTCTCCCGTCGACATTTCGCCCTCCCCACTTTCGGCGCCATTGCCCGATCTCGCCGCTGACCGACCGGAAATCAGGTCGCTCCACTACCACACCGCTCACACACACACCGACACACACACACACGCACACACACACACACACAAACACACACACAACGCGCACGCGCACACACGCACACACGCACCCTACTCGTCTTCCTCTTTCTTGTCCTCACAATCATGCTCATCAAATACACACGCCAACAACTGCTATCTCTACGTCGTCACGCCACCTACTGCGCGGCCGGTGCCGCTGACAGTGTTGCAGATGCCTTACGCGGCATCCGATCGCGAAAGAGAGGCCACAGGGACGGAATTAGCAAAAGGCGGGACTCACCACCACAAACACAACCACACACTTCCTCCCCTTTTCCTATGCCCTTCCACCCCTTCCGCCTCCCCCCCCCCCCCCCGCCTCCTCGATTTCTTTACCTCCCTTCTTCTCCCATTTCTTTTCTTCTCTTGCTCATCTACCGCACACTGCTCTCCTCGGCCGCCCCCTCCCCCGCCCTCCTCCCCCGCCCTCCTCCCCCTTCCTCCCCTCATCCCCTCCTCCTTCGCCTGTTTTTTTCTCCTCGTCCCCTCTCCCCCCTTTCTCCTCCTCTTCGCCCTCCCCGTCCCTCTACCTCAGCTTTTCCTACTCCCCTTCCTCCTCCTCCCCTCTCCCCCCTCACCCTCCTCTCGCATCCTCTTTCTTGCCCGGTTCTCCTTCCCCGTCTTTTCCTCCTACCCCTCTCCCCCTCCCCCCTCCTTCTCGCCTCCATCCTCTTCCCCCCCCCCCCCCCTCCTCTTCCTTCGTCCTCTTCTTCGGCCGTTTCTTCTCTCTTCCTCTTCTGCCTCATTCAACCTAAAACTGTGTCTGTTCAATGCACAGTCTGTCTGCAAAGATGGCAAAGCCGACGTGATTTCAGATTTCATTCTAGACAATGACCTAGATGTTGTCGTGATCACCAAAACGTGGCTCCGCTCAGCTGGCAACGAACCCATCATCGCCAGCGTCACTCCGAGTGGCTACCGCCTGGCCTCCTTCCCGCGTGCTTCCAGAGGGGGTGGCATTGCCATCATCTACAGGAACTCTTTCTGCTCACTTCTCCTTCTCTCAGTCTCTCCCTTTTGCTCATCCCTCCTTTGAATCTGTCGAGGCCGTAGCAACACTCCCTGGCCAGTCCCTCATCTTCTCATGTATCTATCGCCCCCCTCCAAGCTCTCAAAACTCACAAACTTCATGTTCCTCACCGAATTCGACCTCCTCCTCGACCACTACAACACACGACCCGGAAAACACATCCATCTTGGCGACTTTAACTTCCACTTCGACAAACCCGACCACCCTGACACAAAACGCCTTTGCACGTCACTTTCAAACCACAATCTTACACAACACATCACTAAACCCACCCACCGACTCGGCCACACCCTCGACTGGATCATCACCCGCACCTCCGATCAACTCTTCCTCGACTCTGACACCTCTTCTGTGCTTCCCTCCGACCACTTCGCTATTCTCGTCGCCCTCAACCTACCTCCCCCGAAAAAAAACAAGCTCTTTGTCTCTCGTCGCAAACTAAAATCTGTCAACCGAGAGAACTTCTTCGACGACGCTGTCGACCTTCTCTTGGACCCCGCCCCCTCTCCCGATCTTGCATCCCATTTCGATTCCTCCCTTCGAAAACTTCACCCATGCCCCTGTCACCACCTGCTCCATACCCAACCGACTCCCCTCCCCCTGGCTCACTGACGACATAGCTGAGGCCAAGCGCGAGCGTCGACAATCGGAACGCCGCTGGCGATCATCTGACCTCACCGTTCACAGAGAGATCTTCCAAACCACCAGATCTTAAGTCTGCAGAATGATCTCCGACTCCAAACATAAACACCTTCAAAACAAAATCCTGGAATCCACTTCTTCCAAAACCTTCTACGCCACCATGAACACACTCCTAGGCACTTCTAAAGACTCTCCTCTTCCCAACACACACAGCAAAGAAGAACTTCCGTCCGCTTTCTCCTCCTATTTCTCCGACAAAATCCAAACTCTGCGCAACACACTCGACACTCTGCCTTCTCCGCCTTGCCTTCCTGACCCCCCCTTTTCCGGCACTCCCCTCTCGTCCTTCCGCCCCGTCTCAGGATGGAAGTCCTCAAGACCATAAAGTCCATGCCTTTCAAAACCTGCGAACTAGACCCCCTCCCAGCTTCTCTCTACCGGGACGGCCTACCAAAACTTTTGCCCTTCATTACCGACATCAACACATCTCTAGAGAATGGCTCCGTCCCCGATATCTTCAAGTCCGCCATCGTCCGTCCTCTCCTCAAAAAACACAACCTCGACCCAAACGAACTCAAGAACTATCGCCCAGTCTCCAATCTCTCTTTCCTGTCCAAGCTTCTTAAGAAGGTTGTCCTCAACCAACTCAACCTCCACCTCGCCGACAACAACCTCCTCAGTCCCTTCCAGTCTGCCTATCGCAAACATCACAGCACTGAAACAGCCCTCATACATATCCTAAACGGGGGCGGTCCGTGGCGCAGTGGTTAAGGCGCCTGCCACCAATGCCAAGGGTGCGAGGTTCGATACCGGGTTCCGGCGTTGGACTTTTCTCCTCTGGTACGTGTCACCGTTAATTCGGGCGGACTGTCGGGGGTTCTTTCTCCGGGTACTCCGGTTCTTCCACCCCCCCCCCCACCCCCCACACTTTGGTACCGGTCTCAGACCACTTTACAAATTTCAAATACAAGCGATCAAAAATCTCTGTAACTTCAGTAGCTGACTGGCCCTTCGTTTGTCTTGTACTGTGTTTGTCTTAAATGGCGTAAATCCGTGTCTGTTTCGTGAGTGTGTGTGTTGGGTTTCAGGCGCGGCGCTTTGAGTCGATTTCCCCAAAATTGAGAAAAAGCGCCTATATAATAACGGTATTATTATTATTATAAACGAACTGCTTCTCTCCACAGAGGCGGAATTAGCAAAAGGCGGGACTCACCACCACAAACACAACCACACACTTCTTCCCCTTTTCCTATGCCCTCCCACCCCATCCGCCTCCCCCTGCCTCCTCGATTTCTCCAACTCCCTTCCTTCTTCTCCCATTTCCTTTCCTCTCTTGCTCATCTACTGCTCCCTGCTTTCCTTGGCCGCCCCCTCCCCCGCCCTCCTCTCCCTTCATCCCCTCACCCCCTTCTCCTTCGCCTGCTTTTTCCTCCTCGTCCCCTCTCGCCCCTTTCTCCTCCCCTTCGCCCTCCCCCTCCCTCTACCTCAGCTTTTCCTACTCCCCTTCCTCCTCCTCCTCACTCTCCCCCTCACCCTCCTCTCGCATCCTCTTTCTTGCCCGGTTCTCCTTCCCCGTCTTTTCCTCCTCCCCCCTCTCCCCCTCCTCCCTCCTTCCCCCCTCCATCCTCTTTCCCCCCTCCCCACCCTCCTCTTCCTTTGTCCTCTTCTTCGTCCGTTTCTTCTCCATCTTCCTCTTCTGGCTCATCCAACCTAAAACTGTGTCTGTTCAACGCACAGTCTGTCTGCAAAGATGGCAAAGCCGACGTGATTTCAGATTTCATCCTAGACAACGACCTAGATGTTGTCGTGATCACCGAAACGTGGCTCCGCTCAGCTGGTGATGAACCCATCATCGCCAGCGTCACTCCGAGTGGCTACCGCCTGGCCTCCTTCCCGCGTGCTTCCAGAGGGGGTGGCATTGCCATCATCTACAGGGACTGTCTCTCAACTCACCTCTCCTTCTCTCAGTCTCTCCCTTTTGCTCATCCCTCCTTTGAATCTGTCGAGGCCGTAGCAACACTCCCTGGCCAGTCCCTCATCTTCTCATGTATCTATCGCCCCCCTCCAAGCTCTCAAAACAAACTCACAAACTCCATGTTCCTCACCGAGTTCGATCTCCTCCTCGACCACTACAGCACACGACCCGGAAAACACATCCTTCTTGGTGATTTTAACTTCCACTTCGACAAACCCGACCACCCCGACACAAAACGCCTCTGCACGTCACTTTCTAACCACAATCTTACACAGCACATCACTAAACCCACCCACCGACTCGGCCACACCCTCGACTGGATCATCACCCGCACCTCCGATCAACTCTTCCTCGACTTTGACACCTCCTCTGTGCTTCCCTCCGACCACCTCGCTATTCTCGTCGCCCTCAACCTACCTCCCCCGAAAAAGCCCAAGCTCTTTGTCTCTCGTCGGAAACTAAAATCTGTCAACCGAGAGAACTTTTTCGACGAGGCTGTCGACCGTCTCTTGGACCCCACCTCCTCTCCCGATCTTGCATCCCATTTCGATTCCTCCCTTCGAAAACTTCTAGACACCCATGCCCCTGTCACCACCTGCTCCATACCCAAACGACTCCCCTCCCCCTGGCTCACTGACGACATAGCCGAGGCCAAGCGCGAGCGTCGACAAGCGGAACGCCGCTGGCGCTCATCCGACCTCACCGTTCACAGAGAGATCTTCCAAACCACCAGATCCAAAGTCTGCAGAATGATCTCCGACTCCAAACGCAAACACCTTCAAAACAAAATCCTGGAATCCACTTCTTCCAAAACCCTCTACGCTACTATGAACACACTCCTAGGCACTTCTAAAGACTCTCCTCTTCCCAACACACACAGCAAAGAAGAACTTCCGTCCGCCTTTTCCTCCTATTTCTCCGACAAAATCCAAACTCTGCGCAACACACTCGACACTCTGCCTTCTTCGCCTTGCCTCCCTGACACCCCCTTTTCCGGCACTCCCCTCTCGTCCTTCCGCCCCGTCTCTCAGGATGAAGTTCTCAAGACCATAAAGTCCATGCCTTTCAAAACCTGCGAACTAGACCCCCTCCCAGCTTCCCTCTACCAGGACGGCCTCCCAAAACTTTTGCCCTTCATTACCGACATCATCAACACATCTCTAGAAAATGGCTCCGTCCCCGATATCTTCAAGTCCGCCATCGTCCGTCCTCTCCTCAAAAAACACAACCTCGACCCAAACGAACTCAAGAACTACCGCCCAGTCTCCAATCTCTCTTTCCTGTCCAAGCTTCTTGAGAAGGTCGTACTCAACCAACTCAACCTCCACCTCGCCGACAACAACCTCCTCAGTCCCTTCCAGTCTGCCTATCGCAAACATCACAGCACTGAAACTGCCCTTCTACATATCCTAAACGACCTGCTTCTCTCCACTGACTCGGGCAACATCTCCCTTCTTACGCTACTCGATCTCTCTGCCGCCTTCGACACCATAGACCACACTATCCTCCTCCACCGCCTCCACCACTCCTTTGGCATCACTGACTCTGCTCACTCCTGGTTTCTCTCCTACCTCTCCGACAGACAGCAGTCCGTCACCATCGACGGCGTCTCCTCCAACCCAGTCAGGCTCTCCTGCGGCGTTCCTCAGGGGTCCGTCCTGGGCCCGGTCCTTTTTACACTCTACATCTCCCCCCTGTCCAACATCATCCAGTCTCACCACATACACCACCACCTCTACGCTGACGACTCACAACTACTAGACAAAGACAAACTCGACAACACTCAGACACTACTGACTCGCACGGCTGACTGCTATGAGGACGTGAAAAACTGGATGACAGCAAACAAGCTCAAACTGAACGACGACAAAACGGAAGCCATGCTGGTAGGCACTCGCCAGAAACTTTCCCAGCTCTCTCCCTCTCTCCACCTTCAACTCGACAGCACCCCCATCTCCCTCTCTGACTCGGTCAAGAACCTTGGCGTTATCCTCGATTCCTCTCTTTCCATGACCAGCTTCGTCTCCGCCACGGCCCAGGCATGTTATTTCCACCTCCACCGCATCAGTCAGATCAGAAAATACCTCACTACCGAAGCTGCCACCAAACTCGCTGTCTCTCTCATCTTATCTCGCATCGACTACTGCAACTCTCTCCTTTCTGGCCTTCCTCACTCCACCACTCTCACTCTCCAGCGCGTCCAGAACAATGCTGCCCGCCTCGTCCTCAGAAAGAAAAAATCCGACCACATCACTCCCCTGCTCAAGCTCCTTCACTGGCTCCCCATCCCCCAACGCATCCAATACAAGATACTGTCTCTCTGCTACAAATCCCTGAACAACTACGCTCCTGCGTATCTCTCCAACTTACTTGACCCCTACACTCCTCCCCGCTCCCTCCGCTCCGCCTCTGACCCTCTCCGACTCCTCATCCCCCGCACCAAACTCAGCACTTTCGGCCCCCGCTCTTTCTCAGTATACGGTCCAACCACCTGGAACACTCTCCCACTCTCTCTCCGTCAGAAACACTCGCTCTCCTCCTTCCAGTCTGCCCTCAAAACTCATCTCTTTCAACAGTTCTAGCACTATATCACCACACTCCCCAGCCCAAGCTGACCGTCGTAATGTATCTTCACTATTTGTGTTACGTGAGTCATTGTCTAAAGCGTGCGCATGCGTGTGCGAGTTGTGAGTGCGCGCTTAGAGTTATAATTATTATAAGATAAGCGCATTATAAATACCGTAATTATTATTATTATTACTCGGGCAGCATCTCCCTTCTTACGCTACTCGATCTCTCTGCCGCCTTCGACACCATAGACCACTCTATCCTCCTCCACCGTCTTCACCACTCCTTTGGCATCACTGACTCTGCCCACTCCTGGTTTCTCTCCTACCTCTCCGACATACCGCAGTCAGTCACCATCGACGGTGTCTCCTCCAACCCAGTCAGGCTCTCCTGCGGCGTTCCACAGGGGTCCGTCCTGGGCCCGGTCCTTTTCACACTCTACACCTCTCCCCTGTCCAAAATCATCCAGTCTCACCACATACACCACCCCCTCTACGCTCTCGATTCACAACTACTAGACAAAGACAAACTCGACAACACTCAGACACTACTGACTCTAACGGCTGACTGCTATGAAGACGTGAAAAACTGGATGACCGCAAACAAGCTCAAACTGAACGACGACAAAACGGACGCCATGCTGGTAGGCACTCGCCAGAAACTTTCCCAGCTCCCTCCCTCTCTCCACATTCAACTCGACAGCACCCCCATCTCCTTGTCTGACTCGATCAAGAACCTTGGCGTTATCCTCGATTCCTCTCTTTCCATGACCAGCTTTGTCTCCGCCACGGCCCAGGCATGTTATTTCCACCTCCGCCGCATCAGTCAGATCAGAAAATACCTCACGACCGAAGCTGCTACCAAACTCGCTGTCTCTCTCATTTTATCTCGCATCGACTACTGCAACTCTCATTTCCGGCCTTCCTCACTCCACCACTCTCACTCTCCAGCGCGTCCAGAACAATGCTGCCCGCCTCGTCCTTAGAAAGAAAAAATCCGACCACATCACTCCCCTGCTCAAGCTCCTTCACTGGCTCCCCATCCCCCAACGCATCCAATACAAGATTCTGTCTCTCTGCCACAAATCCCTGAACAACTACGCTCCTACCTATCTCTCCAACTTACTTCACCCCTACACTCCTCCCCGCTCCGCCTCTGACCCTCTCCGCCTCCTCATCCCCCGCACCAAACTCAGCACTTTCCCCCCGCTCCTTCTCAGTATACGGTCCATCCAACTGGAACACTCTCCCACTCTCTCTCCGTCAGAAACACTCTCTCTCCTCCTTCCAGTCCGCCCTCAAAACTCACCTCTTTCAACAGTTCTAGCACTACATCACCACACTCCCCACCCCAAGCTGACCGTCGTAATGTATTTTCACTATTTGTGGTACGTGAGTCATTGAGTAAAGCGTGCGCATGCGTGTGGGAGTTGTGAGTGCGCGCTTAGAGTTATAATTATTATAAGATAAGCGCATTATAAATACCGTAATTGTTATTGTTATTTTAGCGCACGATCCTCCAATGGCAGGGCATTTAGGTGGAAAACGGACCAAGGAGAGGATCTGGGGTACCTTTTATTGGCCCGGCATGTGTGCCGAGGTTAGGAGATTCTGTGAGTCTTGTCCGGAATGTCAGAAGACCGTACCGAGAGGTAGGGTGTCGAAAGTTCCGATGCAACCGATTCCTCTTGTAGAAGAACCGTTTCAGAGAGTTGCGGTGGACATCGTAGGTCCGATATCGCCCAAGTCGGATAGGGGGAATCAGTACATCCGTGTAGTAGTGGATTACGCTACCAGATACTCCGAGGCTGCACCTCTTAAAGAGAGCGAAGCAGAGCGTGTCGCTGAAGCGTTGTGGGAAATCTGGACAAGGATGGGAGTACCTCGGGAAATTTTCACCGATCAGGGCACGCAGTTCATGTCTAGTGTATGAGTGAGGTAAATAGACTGTTAGCCGTCAAGGGGAAGTGTACTACACCTTATCATCCCCAATGCCACGGGCTGGTGGAAAGGTTTAACGGGACACTGATATCCATGCTCAGAAAACTCACTAAGGAACAACCGAGGTCATGGGACAGGTACATTCCTGCGTTGCTATTCGCATATAGGGAAGTTCCTCAAGAGAGTACAGGTTTTTTTTTCCGTTCGAGCTGTTGTACGGGAAGACAGTACGGGGTCCCATGGCCATTTTGAGAGAGTTGTGGACGAAGGAGTTCGAGGGTGAAGAGGTCAAGATTAGCAACCAGTATGTAGTTGACCTGAGGAGCAGGATAGAGGAGACCTGTGAGATGGCCAAAGAGAACCTAAGGAAAGCTAGCGCTAGGCAGAAACGTCATTTTGACAAGAAAGCAAACGCCGTCGGTTCCGAGTAGGAGACAAGGTGTTGCTGCTGCTACCCACCAAGAACAACAAGTTAGAAATGAGTTGGCGAGGTCCCTATGAAGTGGTAGGGCGACAGGGGGAGTGCAATTACCAAGTAAAGTTAGGGAGCAAAACTAAGTTACTCCATGCTAACCTGTTAAAACTCTTCCACGAGAGAGTCGGCGTAGCTACCGCCGTAGTCGTAGAAGGTGAAAAGCGGGAGGAGTTGTCCGTTGTGAACATAGATTTTGAGTGTCCAGACGTACACCGGACGGTAGAGACTGCATTGGGCAGTAGGCAGGCATTTTTACCGACTTACTGTTGCGCGCTGCATAAGGCCGCAAGTGCGAGGTAAGACTGGAAGGTTTCTTTCATCGTAGTTATTTTAAGATGACGGATCAGTATGTATCCGCTGATTTTCTAAGTAATGTAGAGTCGTGATTAGTATAAAGGAACAAAACCAGTTTTGTCTTAGGAGGGAGGTGTGTCACGACACTGGGTTTTTTTCGTCTAATTTTGTAGGGGATTAAGTTTGGAGGGGTGACAGGGTTCATTTAGTCACCGGGAAACGATAGCGTAGGTATGTAGTAGTTGGCCTGTTTACACGTGTATTTGCTGCCGTGTGAGTTTGGTGGTCGGCGTAAAGCACGTGGCTCGGGTGGTATCTATTTCACGTGTTTTTACATCACGTGATGTAGTGAGCAGTTTTTCGCCAACATAAAGTTTTCCGCCAAATTAGTAGTCAGTCGCATTCCACCAGCGTCTCTGATGGGGGGTTGTGCGGGCATGGTTTTCCATTAGCCGCCGCTTCAAGTAGCTGTGTCGTCCCACCTGTGGCGTCCCTACGAAACGGCCCGGCCCTGGTCGAGCCCGGGAGTCGGTGTCCTAGGAAGAGAAGAAGAGCTGCGACGACTTTACCCCTGGCTTGTCTTGTCTTGTTTGTCTTCGTCCTAGCCGGGGTGTCTTCACGGATGACAGTGAGTACACGCAACAGTCCTCTAGTGGCCATTTGCTCGGGGGGGGGGGGGGGGTATGTTTGTGGTTGATTGTTCTGTATTAAGTTGGCTAGTGTGTATTGGGGGGCAGGCGTAGAATAGAGGAGAGTAGAGTGTAGAAGTGAATGCTAGTTATTGTACGTTGTTTCTAGAGTAGTTAGCGGCGAAGTAGTTATTGGGGTTTAACGCCGAGTGGGCGACTAAGGTCGTCTTAGGATTTAGCGTAGGAGTGTAAATATCGGACGTGTAAATATGTATTTTGAGGTTGCATTTATTGTTGCGGGAGAGAGGTGAAGAGAATATGTTGGTTAAATTTATTGTTGCGGGAGAGTGGTGAAGGGAATATAAAAGACGGCAGTTAAAGTTGCGGGAAGGGTGATGTGATTATCTTGTCTTCTTTTGTTAGTTATTTATAGAGTATTTTTGTACCTGTGTTTTAGTGCATCTTTAAATCCAAAGAACTAACCGGCTAGTCTGCCACCGTGCTGTGGTACTGCGTGGAAGCTGACTGTGGGCTACGACGCCGGACCTGGGTGCCTTTGCGAGTGTCGCGGCACGCCTCGTATTTAGTCATGTCGGGTCGTCCCATGTAGTTCTTTCTAACCTGTTTACGTGAAGTTTTGTATAATTATAATGTTGTAAAGAACGTTAGTATATTTCATCTCCTTGTAGCGACTGTATTGCGAGGGGAGCTTTGTTACAGGGACATTTTGATTTATTATATTGCTTAAAGTAACCTGTGTTACGGTAGACCTTATCGCGGAGGCAAGAGCGAGTTGAGCTGCGTTCATCGGTTGTGCTTCCGGCGAGAAGGTCCCGTGACGTGAAATATATTGTTTATTCAACTTTCAGTTATATTACGTTGTGTGATATTGTTTAGTCTCCATGTGTATATGCGATATTATTTAGCATCCATGTGCTTATGTAATATCATTCTGAAACGATGCTAGGTAAAAGAACTTTGTGTATTCTGAGAAGTGCTAGTTAAAAGAGCCTTGTGCTGTTAATGTCTAGTTTGCTAGAACATTAGTTTAAGTCGAACTTGGCGTTCGTGCGCCCGCTGAGGAGGCGTAGTAGCTTTCGAACAATATTCATTTTTCTCGATCTTTATTTGAGTTAGTAAGCAAGCGTATTTGGTTCATTTAGTTGATATTGTGCTATGTGAACTATTGTATTACTTAAGGAGCCACGTGCTGTGATACTCTCCGCGGAAGCAAAGGCGTTGGTACAACTGGCGTTAGCGCTTGACGCTTGTGCTCCCGGCGGGGTCTAGTGGCGTATGGTTTAAGCCTTTCAGCCTGTTTTCTGTTATATTAGTAAGGATAGTAGTTTATTTATATATTGTTTGTTTGTATTCTATTAACGATATTTAGTGATTATATATTAGTTTTCTCAGCCTGTTGTATTAGGAATATTTAGTTTATTTATCCGTTATTTTGTATTGTGTATTAACCCCACCCGGGTCTGCCCTGGGGGACTTGGGTGGGGTTAGGTACTTTTTAGTTCCCAGGGTCACCCTGGTCAGCCCCACAGGGTGAGTTTTTATCTCTATTCTGGGGCATTTGTTTCTGTCTACCCGAGGTCCATTCACCTGTATTTGCCTTTTTAAAACTCTCCCTACTGTCTGCGCTGCCTGTAGCTCTTGATATTGGATGTGTGTTGCTAAATGGTCTTAGCTTTATTTAGGCCCCATGTGTTAGGTTTATTTAATGTATTTGACCGGCTGGTGACATACGTTCAATGTTCTGTTTAGTTGTTTTTTTCACAAGCAGTGCAGGCACGTCCTGAGAAAGCCTTGTTGCTGTCGGGACGTTAAGCAATGTACAATCAATCATTGTATTGTGTATTAAGGGTATTTAGTTTGGAGAGTTTGGGCGTGTGTGAGTGTGAATGCGAGGTGTGAATGCATGGTTAGGACTGCATGGGAATAGTTAGTTTTTGTTAGAGTATTATTTAATAAATGTCATCGTCATTGTTCCTCTGGTGTTTGTGTTAGGTTTGTGATAGTGTGGGTTGGGTGTGTCTCGAGCGGTAGCGCTCATAGTTCGCACCCCAGAAGCGGGGTCGTGACAACGAGGGAAGAACTGAAAAAGGATATCGAAATGCTGAGTCTGGAAGTCATCAGAGTCCAAGTCACCATGTGCGTCCCCAGTTGTCATCGTGAAGAAACCAGATGGTTCCAACCGTGTGTGTGGACTACCGTAGACTCAATAAACTAACAGTGGAGCGCAGCAGAACATACAGAAATAGCATCCTGCCGAATCCAGGATGCTGCCAAGTCAGCAGCTGGACTGAATGATGGCCACTCCAACTGAGCTAGACCATCTCTTTCAATCAGATGGAAGAGGTCACCTTGAAAACTGAAGACCTTCCAGTACCAAAGACAGACGGGCCATCTTTACTAGCAACAAATATATTACTGGATTCACGTGGAGGCCTCACATCGAAGCCATGGAAGCTAGAGCTGCGAAAAAGAGTCTCTGATGAAGAAACTGGTGGGGACCACATTGGGGCAAAATACAGCATCCTTTCGCAAGCAAACACCAGCTCGGTCAGACCAGTAGTGCGGTACCAAGATACTTCGACAACATGAAACGCTGCCTGCAAAATCAAAGGCAGGCTTGACAAGATGCAGAACATGGGTCATTCTCATGATGCAGTGACATTCTTAGAGCCATCTGGAGCACCCCAATTTAGGAAATGGAGGATATTGGAGCCACTGGAACGCAGAACGGCACACAAGATGAAGAGACTCGCTAAACACCGTCAACACTGGAGACTACAGGAGCAGACCAAGAACCGTCAGAAACGTCCGAGTCTGAAGTGCCAACTGCAAAGAGCTAAAACTGACAACCTGGCACCAAGCCCAAAGATGTGCGAAGAGCTCCCTTCAGATATCTGGACATCTCGAAAGAGCCTTCTTGACAAGGTAAATGATGTTATAGAACTCTTTGCCAAAGGTCGCGGCACTGCACAAAGCCATCTCCCTGGAGATTATGCACAAGCACTACCCGCACAGCAGCTGTGCTCGCATCTACACAGGCGGGTCCGCACAAGACGCCGTGCGGAACGAAGGAAGTGGCATTTGCATCTGTTGTGCGGACCGCACTACTACCTCCCTCTCCTTACGAACTGGTTACCAACTAACGTACAGATCTGCAGGCGCTCAACACACCAGCAGAGCACTAGCTAGGGTAAGGTAGCAGCTTGATCCACTGATCTCCGCACCAGGAAGCTTCGACATAGAATGGATGCCCTGTCCACAAAATAGTGCTGCAGTGCATTCTGGAGTAGCTGGGAATGGGGAGGCTGACAGCCTGGCCAAAGCAGGTGCCAGACTACCTCAAGATTACAACCTACTGTAAAGAAACCAAGACACTACAGCAACAAAGTTATTGGCAAAAGCAGAACGGCGGATGCAGCACATGGGCAGACGTCACCAACAAGCTGAACAGGGAGAGCCAGACCACCATCTTCCATCTACGCACTGATCACTCTGGACTCATCTCGTGAGACGGGGTCTTGCGGAAACAGCCCTTTGCGAATGTGGCGTAGAAAATCAGTCTCCTTAGCACATTCTCCAGACCTGTCCATACAATGAAGCGGTCCGCTGGCAGTTCTGACCAGAAGACACGCCCCTGTACACCAGATTCTGAAAACTCGCTGCCGAGCTCTTGACAGCTCACTTATTAGCAGCCGGAAAAAAATATAACATTTAAAGACGGCCATCAAGGAATTGAACGTTGCAGAATAAGAAGGCAAGAAATGGGGGTGGAAGTGGTGATCTCGTGGTGGACATGTGGAAACTAAGTATTTTTATAACATTGTTTTGGCTGTTAGGAACCATGAAGCTTTATTACGCATATTCATACTTACACCTTAATAGACGAAAATAGATGAAAAAGAAAAGGGCAGACCTCGCTAGACCCGCCTTACGCTAGGTAAAAGACCAACCAGTTTCACTCAGGCAGTCTATCATGTTTGCCTTGTTTCCTCCACTAAAGAAATAGCAAACAAATTGATGGGTCACATTGTCCAACGTTCTACGTATTTTACGGACATTAAAAGGATGGGAGACACCACACAGTGATCTCTCTTTCCTATTTTTTTTTGTGTGTGTGCTTTGGCCACAGTAGATCTATGATCACTGGTCGATCATGCACATTTTTCTCCCCTGACAGTGATATAACCTACTTTTCTTTGTAACCTTCCTAAAATATTAGCACTGGCAGTCTCCCCTTTTCTTTTCATTTATTACTACAATATCGACTGCAACACCTTCCCCCTTTTGGTAGGTTCTCTTTTAGGGTGCATGGAAATTTAACTCTAGGTGGCGGAATGTATGCCCCTGCAGACACCACAGTAAAATGTGGTTGTCATTGCAGGTAGGCAGAATTTCCAGCCTCCTCCAGTATCGCCGATGGTGTGCTGAAGAGGTCGCCAAGACCGAAACAGCTGTCCACACCGGCTAAATATCTGGACCCCCCTTGGGGGGACCTAGATTTAAATTTCCATGCACTGAGTGGCTGGAACAGTGGATATGTGATACGCCCCCCTTCGGGGGGGCTTCCATATGCATTGCTTTCAGTCACTTTCTTAGCGCCCCCTCTCTTTCCTATCTTTTTTTTTTGTCTGCTTTGGCCACAGTAGATCTATGATCACTGGTCGATCATGCACATTTCTCTCCCCTGACAGTGCTATAACCTACTTTTCTTTGTAACCCTCCTAAAATATTAGCACTGGCAGTCTCCCCTTTTCTTTTCATTTTTTACCAAAGCACAGAGTTCTGAATTAGTTGGCATTGAAGAAATCTGTTGCTGGAGTGCGTTCAGGACATTCTTGTTGAAGCCTGGAAATATCTGGACAGCTCGCATGAGTCTCCGAAGTGAAGAAACTGAAGGCAACAAGAACAGTTTCCTCATTAGCCGATATGCTTTGGGACTGGCATGAAAAATGGACAAACCTAAACGGTTATCTTCCTCACTCCATCTGTGACCCATCTTCGGTTTGGTGACCTGGCGAAGCTGAGTGGTGACGAACTGCAGACATGGACCTTCGAGGAAGAGGGAGAGATCTTTTTGTCAACGCATCTCGTTTTTCTGCCAGGTCCTGCTTTTGGAGTTTTTTTCTTTGGAGATTGTTGCTTGATTTTCTTCTGAGTCTGTAGATTTTGTTTCTGGAAGCTTTTAGGTCCCTCTTCAGCTTTCTCTTTCTTGGCGAAATGCCTGAGGTACTGGGCACTTGCTTTTCTGCACAGACACAAAATAATAATACTAATTATACTGTTCACAAAAAAATACAGTTTAATTCAATTGACTGTAGACTATGGAGGCAAGTGGTGTGGCTAATCGGTTGTACAGTAACTCTCTACAATTTGCCAAGTTTGAAATGTTTGACCAGTGCAAGTCAAAATCTCCAGTGTGTTTAGAATGACACTAGCTGTTGCACTCAGCCTTTCCGCACGTCAGCCCTGTACTGTTTTCCTATGATCATGCCAATGCCCTCTGAATTGGTACATTATAATATACAACCACGCCCAGCCTTCTGCTAGTTAACTATTCAGTTTCTAATGGGAGGTGGGGGTGGGGTGGTGGTTTACTTCTGAAGAGCTAATATTTAATATGTATATTATACCTGGTGCTGGTATGGCGTCCACTTCTAGTTCCACATCCATGTGCTGTGCAAAGTCGGTGTCCGATGACAAAGAAGCCTGCAGTCCTGAAACATAATGCCAGACATGGTAAAGAATTGCATCTTAAGGCTGTAAAAGAAATACATAATTTACAGGCTCTTTATACAATTACTTGATAGATGAAATAAATGATAGCTTACAATCCATTATGCATAGTAAACCACTTGTACGCATGCTGGTTGACTAATGCTTACTGACAGTCGCGTTTTGTAAGCCATTATTAAATTATGTAATGAATAGACCACTAATGACGAAACAAAAGCCTACATTTGACGTGAACACAATAGACATACATTGGGATTTGCCCTGAATTTTTTTTTTTACCTGTTCCTGAAGACTTTCTCTTCATCTCCGGTGGACAGCGCAGTACATCATCTTGTACTCTCTGTTTGGGCGGCTATCGAAGAGTGGATACTCGAGGGGGTGGATTCGGAAGATTCTTGAATACAGATGGTACTGCATTCCAGGCCAGCTTGTTGGTCTTTTCTGGATATAAGAACTGGCTCTTTTCGAAGTGGTCACTGCATAGTTGTACACCTGAAGCGTACAGCTCCGCTGCTGTCTTTCCAAGCAAGTCCTCCCTCCTTGTTCTTTGAACCCATTCTTTGCACCTGTACACCATACAAAAGAGTTTTGTGAATTCAGTTTGTATGCCACAACAGAAAATGTCTGCATGTAAAAAAGACATTGTCACTTAGTTTTGAGCAAACATAAGTGATCACCCACTCACAGTGACACAATTACATATACACTAGACCCAATCTGACACTGAATATAAATGTGCTCAGTCACAATCGCAGGTATAGCCATGTTCATGATTGTCTCTCATCTTCATTTGCGGGTGTTCAATTTTGCTAACTTGCTTTTGATCCCCTATAATTCAGAATCATGCATTGATAAGTTACTGGTTGTATTAACGAGAGGGTTTTGCGATGAAGACATTGGCAGAGAAACCTAGCATGTCAGTGTAAACAACGTGATAGAGAGATGGTGAATGCCTTATCTAAATTTTAAGCTATAAATGATTCGAATATTTGAAAACTTGGCGATCACTTACCTCTTTTTATCCTTAGGAAATCTGAAGAAAGATTTTCCTTTGCAACTTTCCTTCCGTCGAGCATATGAGCATCCAATTGCATCGCATGCATCGCCTCCACCTTCTCTCCGGCGCGTCGCCATGTTACACATGGAAGTAACAGGGGAAGTAACTCTGGTGCTGGCCTCGCGAAAACAAGCCAGCTGGAGTATCTTACTACTTAGGATCTTTGCTTTAATTGTGCAACGCCCGCTGTCTTTAGATTGGTCGATATCTACTGCCTTTTCTCCTGACTGCTGGCTATGGCCCCAGTCCCACTCTTCGTGCCTCAGCACATACCTCGGACCCTAGAAAGTGCCTGAATCCAGGGTAAAGGCTATCGGGTCTATCTAGTGCACACTAAGCGCACACGAGGCGCCAAAACACTTTGTCCGGAAAGGCGGCCTTTGGCGCGAGTTCCACTCTTGGTCCCTCAGCACATACCGGCCTCGGGCCCTAGGAAGTGCCTGCCTCCAGGGTCTCTCTTGTGCACATTGGGAGCCAAACCACTTTGTCCTGAAATGCTTATAGAGGCTATATAAGGAAAAAAATCTTTCGTTGTGCTATGCGACGGGCGCCTTTGCCGCAAGTCCCATCCATGACGTCTCGGCCCATTGGTCTGGCCCTAGGAACTTCCCGCATGCACCAATCAAGGGCTCGGGTTTCACTTTTGTCCACACAGAGCGCCAAATACTGTGCCTGCATAGGCCGCTGTGTAGGCTACATTAGGGATGATGTGCCATTGTGCTTTGCTGCGGGCGCCTTTTGGCGCAAGCTAGTTTGTTGAGGCCTCGGTGACCTAGTTTTGTTGTGCAACACCCGCTGTCAAGAGATTGGTCGATATCTGCTGCCTTTTCTCCTGAATGCTGGCAGTGGCGGATCAGTTCCCTCGAATGAAAGGGGGCGGAGGGGGGGGGGGGGTTCCAACTTTTTATTTGGGCCCTTCAACCTGATACAAAAGGCCTATCTCACGCTAGACCCTGCTTCCAGGGGCCAAAAAATCGAAAAGCGGGAAGCGGGGGAGGGGTGGAGGGGGGGGGGTGAGGGAGGAGAGGGGGGGAAGCTGGAGAGAAAGCGTGCGTGTGTTAAAACTCTCACCATTCGCCAAAATATCAAACAACGGGAGTTGGGGGGGTGGTGGGGAGGTTCCAAATAGCGTTGGGTTATTTTCTACGTTTACTGTATATAAATTGCGTGGTCGGCATATACCAAAAAGTGTTATCATATTCGACTTGTGAAGTTATAAGCGAAGTGGACTGTAGCTAAACTGCACCAAATCGATTCGTCGACTGAGCATAAGGCTCAAATCGAACACGTTTAGTTTATCATGACTATCAACCCTGATGCTATCTCAAAGGGAAGGCTCCCCACCCGGGTCTGCCCTGGGGGACTTGGGTGGGGTTAACTACTTTTTAGTTCTCAGGGTCACCCTGGTCAGCCCCACAGGGTGGGTTTTCCCCTCTATTCTGGGGCGTGTGTTTCTGTCTACCATTCACCTGTATTTTCCTTTTTTAAACTCTCCTCCTGTCTGCGCTGCCTGTAGCTCTTGATATTGGATGTATGTTGCTAAATGGTCTTAGCTTTATTTAGGCCCCATGTCACGTAGGTTTATTTAACGTATTGGACCGGCTGGCGACATACATTCAATATTCTGTTTAGTTGTTGTTTTTTCACAAGCAGTGCAGGCACGTCCTGAGAAAGTCTTGTTGCTGTCGGGACGTTAAGAAATGTACAATCAATCAATCTCAAGGGAAGGTCTCGATCAGCTGCTCTCAAATGTGTGTGCTGGTCTGTGATTTTGGACCTTACGGCTTTCAGCCGTAAAGTCCAAAATCACAGACTAGCATATATTTATTTAAATCGAAAGCACACACTAGATGAAAGGGCATCTAAAAAAATAAAAAATAAAATAAAAAATAAAAAAGCTCAGTAGTTTGAAAGATGCACCACCTTTTCACGTGTTGCCATGTGATCTGATTTATTTTCAAACGTGCACGTTGAAAATGTCAAACGGGAACAAGATACTTATTTATCGCCTGCTGAACACGGAAATTCTTTTAGACGGGTCAAATGCATGTCCCACGAGATAAAGTTCAGCACGAGATCGACACATCTATAGCTGCACAACTTTAATATTTTTATTGTTTCAGCCCGTATCACTGCCGCAGTCAACATTTTCTGCAAAACAAAATTTCAGAAATGAAAGAGACTCCCTCGGTTTTACGTACGTGGTATATTGTGACAGAGTGTGCAAATTTCAGGACAACAGAAGTTATACCAAAATCAGACTCAGGTCAAAGACAGTAGGTTGAGCCCCTTTACGGTGAGGTAAGTAAGACAGCAGATTGCGCCCTTTCTGCAACAGAGCATTTCAAAAGTGGAGACAGTCCGGAGGGAAAGAAAAACAACGGTATGGCTTGCACCGATGCGATTATTAGCAATGAACCAAAACAGAAACCCAGTGCGCAAAGGCCATCGGGTCGACCTCGGCCGCCTTTGGCCCGCGCACGCATGTGCGCGGGCCAACGGCGGCCGTCGTCGTCCCGATGACCTTTTGCGCATCGGGAACTAGAGTGAAAAGAGTAACAGATCGAGGGCTAGAGTTAACTAGTGTGAGCTGTTTTCTAAAGTGTCTTTCGTCAGCTTAGTACATCACGTTTCCAAATCATCTGATGCCTAAATATAGTGGTGAATAGATCAACTACACAAGTTCAAGGTTGGCAACTGATTGGTGTTGCGCGGGGCAAATCATGCACTACCCTTCAGCTGTCATACTCGTGTGTGTGTGCGTGCGTCAGTGCGTGCGTGCGTGCGGCGTGTGTGTGTGTTCGACTGAGAAAGAGAGAGAAAGGTTAAAGAGAGATAAAGATGACAATTTTAATCAAGCACAAGAATTAGGCATATTATTGTCTATGCATGCAAACATTACCCAAACATTACATGCAAACGCGAAAGAATAGTTTAGAACAGTTATTATTGAATTTAGACGGCAGAAATACACTTTCCAGAAATAGTTTAGCAAAATGTATGTATGTGAAGCTCCCATTTAACTCATTCTACCCCAGACACACCACAGCAAGATAAAGATCGACCATGATAGTTCAAGGGTGATGCCAGAATAGCTTGGCGCCTATGGGCGCCAAGCTATTCTGGCATCACCCTTGAACTATCATGGTCGATATGTGTCGTGCATTGCAACACAGTTTTCAGAGGACGACTTCAAAATTTTGGGATTTCGGTCTTGGGGTAGAATGAGTTAAACTGGCCGTCTACTAGTTATGATACCCAGTAATCGATGTTCAGAAACAGTGTCCAATGGGTTCTGTAAAGCAGCGTGGAAAGTACTGGAAACTGACGCCAACTAATGCAGAACCTCCACGTGCTAAACGGATCTTCCGTTTGCACTGGCCTTGTACAATGTTTAATAACCTAAGAAAGACCCCGCTTATAAACATGTAAAGTTGAGTTTCGTGCGGGTGCTTCGGTGTCGTGATGCGCCGTCCAAATTTAATGGGCTAGAATGTTTCGCGGCAAAACCAACAAAAGAAAAAAGGTAGCTTAATTTTTTATTTGAAACTGAGGCGCCCGTCTCCCCCGTTTTTTAGGAGGAGTATTGCTAAAGATATGAATTACATGTGCAAGTTGTGCAATGCCTTGTCTGTTGAAACTAAAGTGGATTACATAATTAGTTAATTACTAACAATAAGTTGTTTATTAACGCAGTCTGTTTTGCTGGGGTTTTTTTCTTGGTTTTTGTTTGTTTTTATGATTTTTCTTTTCTTCTAAAATTTTTATTATTATTGTTTATTTAGAAATTTTATCTTTTGGTGTTTATCCGATTTTTTATGAACCTTGTATATTCACAATTAGAAAAACGTTAATGTAAATCGTACACTTTTAGTTAGCGGCTTACGAGAAGAATTATTTGCGGAAAAGAGTCATTACTATTACGTCATTACGTATTACCAAAAGAGAATTCAATCAACAACAACAAAACACCTCTCGGCGTAAAGCAATGGCCAAAAATGTACATCTTTTCATACACTCGATGAAATCCCACTGAGGAATCCAAAACGAACATCGACATAACAAAATTTACTCATTCCAAAATAATGTATGTTACTGGTTCAACTTGTTAATTCCTTCATGATTTTGGCCGTTGTTTCAGAACGACTTTACTACACTATACAAACAACAAAGAAATACATTTCGAGAAATTGTTTTGCACAGTTTGTTTATGTAAGGCCCCCATATCAGTTGGTCGTCTGCTGTCTATGACACTCAATAGTCGATGTTCAGAAACATGTTCAATTAGTTCATTGTTGCTGGGGAACAGTTTGAGACGGAGTTGGTGTTTCCTGAGAGGCAGTTAGCAGCTTGCCAGGGCTGATAAGCGTGAGGCTTTATACACCAAATTTAAATAACATTAATGTTTTTTGTTTGGTTTTTTTTTTTTTGTTTGTTTGTTTGTTTGGGTTGTTTGTTTTTGTGGGTATTTTTGGTGTGTGTGTGTGTGTGTGTGTGTGTGTGTGTGTGTGTGTGTGTGTGTGTGTGTGTGTGTGTGTGTGTGTGTGTGTGTGTGTGTGTGTGTGTGTGTGTGTGTGTGTGTGTGTGTGTGTGTGTGTGTGTGTGTGTGTGTGTGTGTGTGTGTGTGTGTGTGTGTGTGTGTGTGGTGTGTGTGTGTGTGTGTGTGTGTGTGTGTGTGTGTGTGTGTGTGTGTGTGTGTGTGTGTGTGTGTGTGTGTGTGTGTGTGTGGTGTGTGTGTGTGTGTGTGTGTGTGTGTGTGTGTGTGTGTGTGTGTGTGTGTGTGTGTGTGTGTGTGTGTGTGTGTGTGTGTGTGTGTGTGTGTGTGTGTGTGTGTGTGTGTGTGTGTGTGTGTGTGTGTGTGTGTGTGTGTGTGTGGTGTGTGTGTGTGTGTGTGTGTGTGTGTGTGTGTGTGTGTGTGTGTGTGTGTGTGTGTGTGTGTGTGGTGTGTGTGTGTGTGTGTGTGTGTGTGTGTGTGTGTGTGTGTGTGTGTGTGTGTGTGTGTGTGTGTGTGTGTGTGTGTGTGTGTGTGTGTGTGTGTGTGTGTGTGTGTGTGTGTGTGTGTGTGTGGTGTGTGTGTGTGTGTGTGTGTGTGTGTGTGTGTGTGTGTGTGTGTGTGTGTGTGTGTGTGTGTGTGTGTGTGTGTGTGTGTGTGTGTGTGTGTGTGTGTGTGTGTGTGTGTGTGTGTGTGTGTGTGTGTGTGTGTGTGGTGTGTGTGTGTGTGTGTGTGTGTGTGTGTGTGTGTGTGTGTGTGTGTGTGTGTGTGTGTGTGTGTGTGTGTGTGTGTGTGTGTGTGTGTGTGTGTGTGTGTGTGTGTGTGTGTGTGTGTGTGTGTGTGTGTGTGTGTGTGTGTGTGTGTGTGTGTGTGTGTGTGTGTGTGTGTGTGTGTGTGTGTGTGTGTGCACGAAACCACTGAAATGGGTGACTTTCTTTACCATCCTTCTGCAAAATGGGTGTGTGCAAAATTCTGGGTGACCAAGTCAGGCACCCATTTTTTCTGAGGGTTGTTTCTGCATTATCTTTCATTCAAAAGTCAGAAAAAAATATCAAAATAGGATGTCCCCATTTGCCCAGATTTACTTCATATTGTGTTTTTGCGACCTCCTGGGCCTGTGTGTTCACACGGAAGCGAGTGTTTTCAGATCAACTTGATGATCGCCGATTGGTCAGTAACACCGATGAACGAAGTTGTTTCCCTTGCCCTTCCTAAAACGTCTTTCGTCCCCCGCTGGCCATTCTTCACGTTTGCAAAGGTACTTTATGCAATATTTCTTAGTTAAGAGCACGCCCAAATGTACTTGTTCAGTGCAGTTATTTAACTAAGAGATGCCTCCAATCCCCGATACCCGTTTGGCCCAGAAAAATAAGGCGTCTGCTTCGGCCGTGGCTCGGTCCGTGTCTTCCTCTCTGACCATTGAGTCTTGTAGTAAATGATAATAGAACCCCACGATTTTAACAAAAGCTTTCTTCTTCAATGAAAGGAATTCGTTCAATAACACCATTACAAGGTCAATCTGCCACGCGATTTTGTTTCTTTTTTTCTGACATGTGTGATTGTCAGTGATCGAAAAGTAACTTGACACATGCATGCACAATATGAGTTGACTTTTTTTTTTTTGTAAATGGCGCCAGATTTCAATCCTCGTTCGCAAAACTGCCTCGCGATTCGAAGAACAAACTTCCACAAACAGGTCTTTCGGATTGTGCAACTGAAGTGTCGCTTTTTACTGTATTACCAGTTTTTAGTTCCCAGGGTCACCATGGTCAGCCCCACAGGGTGGGTTTTTCTCTCTATTCTGTGGCATGTGTTTCGGTCTACCCTTTGTCCATTCACCTGTATTTGCCTTTTTAAAACTCTCCCTACTGTCTGCACTGCCTGTAGCTCTTGATATTGGATGTGTGTTGCTAAATGGTCTTAGCTTTATTTAGGCCCCATGTGTTAGGTTTATTTAACGTATTTGACCGGCTGGCAACATGCATTCAATGTTCTGTTTAGGTGTTTTTTTTCACAAGCAATGCAGGCACGTCCTGAGAAAGCCTTGTTGCTGTCGGGACGTTAAGCAATGAACAATCAATCTGATTCAAAATGTCAATGGTTTACATGGTTGTATTGGACATGTTTGCAGCAACATCGTTTTGGTCACACCGGCTCAGGACTTTCTGCACACACCCAGCGCCGGATGGCAGCAGAATGTCCATACCCATCGGCATCTATGGAAGTGGACAAGCACGCCCCTTCCTGGCACATGACCAAGGCCCATGACAAAATTAGTCAGCTGCAGCATCATAGCCCCCCAGCCCCTGCCACAGAGGGTGCGTCTGGTAGGACGGCAGCGGAATGCTCCCAATTACAAACTGGTAAGTAAAGTGATTCTATGATCATCTTCATTTTATTGGCTGGCGTGCGAAGCAAAAGTGAGTTTATGTTCTGGGCCACTGGTCGTCCGTCCGTCGTCCATGGTAAACTTTAACTCATTCTACCCCAACACCAAAATCCTTAAATTTTGCCCCTGTCCTCTCAAGACCGCATTGCAGCGCAGGACACAGATCGACCATGATAGTTCAAGGCTGATGCCAGAATAGCTTGGCGCCTGTAGGCGCCAAGCTATTCTGGCATCACCTTTGAACTATTATGGTCGATCCTTATCCTGCTGTCTGGGGTAGAATGGGTTAACGGTGGCATTTTCTATGAGACTATTCAAGCCACATTCTTCAAGCTTGGCCCAAGGATACTTTGTGGCAAGACCTTTTTAAACATGCCAATTTGAGTGACCTCTCTCAAAGGGTCATGCAGGGTTGACAAATGTGTGAAAACTGTTTGCATTTTCAGAAAACGTGGATTTTGCTGCTGCAGAAGCCAGCCCTCGTCACCGAGGTCACACATATTTAAATTGGTCATACACGGGATTACTCTTTTTATTCTTGTGCAAGGCCCCTTAAACCAAAATTGGGCTGTTTCTGTCCTAATGCAGCTCTGGTTTCAATCTTTCTTTCTTTCTTTCTCCAGATGGCAAATGGAGCCTGGGATGGACCTGAGACTGAGAGTGCAAGCGCATCGCAATACGAGGGCAGTGATGACGAGGAGTTTGTTGCTGGCTCGAGCTCACCGGATTCAGACGGTGTGTCGGCATCAATTGCTGGGATCTCTGACATAGACAGTATTGTATCGACTATGTTAGATTTCATCAAAGTGGCAGGTTCGGGGTGGCCAGGTGTCGGTGATGCTAGTAGCAGCAAGGTGCAGTGTGCGTTGGGGGGTGGCAATGAGAATGTGGATAGGCAGAAGGAACATGATGCTGGGGGTGGGGAAAGAGCACTTACAGAAGAAACAGGTGTGCACGTGTCGCAGAGAGGGAAAGGAAAGTACAAATGGGACAAGAAACATGCATGCAAATTGTCTGGCAAGCTTGTCTTGAAAATGAGCACGCACTTACAAGATGTCCATGCAGCTGAGGCAGACGTTGCTAAAATTTTGTTGATGAAAAAAGGGACAAAGCAGAGACGTCAAGCATGGATCAGACTACAAGATGAGGGTGATTACATGCATAACGTTGCTGTTCTTGAAAACAAATCAGGATGTTTGATTCCTAAGTATCGCACCAAAACTAGTACGGTAGACGACCTTCTCGCCTGTAGCCATTGCAAAGGGCTCTATCAAAAAAAGCTGATCTCTGTACACTCAAAACGTTGCTGTCAGAAACCAGGAGGGTTTCAAATCACTCAGAGAGGTGAGGCGGCGCGCCGTGGTCGGCTAATGCTTCCAATACCCTTAGACGTTGAATTTTCCTTCTATCACAAGGTATTAGCCAGACAGAGAGATGATGAGATAAGCTGTCTCATCAGAACTGACCCCTTGCTTCTTGAGTATGGAAAGAGATTATTTGACCGCAGGGACATTGAAGAACACACGGCTGGACAAATCAGCTCCAGGATGCGGGAGTTAGGGAGACTATTAAAGATTATCAGAGTGAGGTCAGAAATGAAAATCGCAAGTTTAAATGTTGTGATCAATTCAGCTAGCTTTGATCATGTTGTCCTGGCTGTAAAAGAGCTAGCAGATTTTGATGAGGACACACATCAGTTCAAAAAAGGCAATCTCGCAATGCGCATAGGCCATGCTTTGAAAAAGTGTTCACAGATCAAACAGTCACAGGCATCCAAACAGCTTGGGCAGGGTTCAGACGACAGGTGGCCACAGGAGCTCTCTGAGGTGCAGCGGTTTGACTCTGTCTTCAACAGGGACTGGTATGATTGTGTGTCCGCTACAGCAGCCCAGTCGGTCGGGAAAATGACCATGAACAAACCCAAGCTGATCCCATCATGTGTACATGTGAGGAAGGTCCAACAGCTTCTTGAGACAAGGATGGTTTCGGAAGATTATCCGACAGTGGTTAAAGCAACACTTTGTGCTGTATCACTTTTCAACCGAAAACGAGGGGGAGAAGTTCAGAGAATGAAGGTGTCAGACTTCCAGAATGCTAAGATTGGATCAATCACCAATCAAGATATCTTGAAAGGTCTCACAGAGGTTTTGAAGAAAATGGTGAATAATTTTCAGCGAGTGGAAATCAGAGGCAAGTTTAATAGGAGTGTTCCCGTTTTCCTGACGAAGAAGATGATGACAACTGTGGACAGAATCCTTCAAATGAGGCAATCAGTGCCAGCTCTCGCTGATTCCCAGTACATCTTTGCCACACCTTCTGGTCAGAGGCCTTACAGAGGCCATGATGTTCTGAAGGCCCATGCCCTAGAAGCACGGGTGTCATGCCCAGCCATGTTCACATTTACTCAGTTACGGAAGCAGGTTGCAACTTTGGCTCAGTCAATGGCCATCTCGGAGTTAGACCAGGATCAGCTGGCAGATTTCTTTGGTCATGATATTCGGATACATCGCCATATCTACCGCCAGCTTCAAGACGTCCTTCAAAAGGCAAAAGTGGCAAAGATTCTTCTGTCAGTTAACAACGGGATGACAGATTTTGAGAGTTGCATTAGAGCTGAGCTGGGCGATGATGAAGAGATTGACTTTGACAATGAAGACACATCAGAAACTGGCAGAGAGGTCTCGGGGGGAACAGCACCTGTGAATGAAGCAAGTAGCAAGTCAACAACACAAGAATCAATGAGCATGACGGAGAAAAGACGTCCAGAGCCTGATGACAATCTAGATAGTTTTGATGATGACAGTACTGCGTCAGCTCCTGTTCGAAAGAAAGCTAGATTTACAAGGAAACCATGGGGGGGAAGCTAAAGAGAAAGCTGTTCAAACTCGTTTCAAGACACACCTCGTCATGAACAAACTTCCTGGAAAGGCCGAGATACAGCACGCAATGGCAGAAGAGCCTGCACTTAGACATAGGCGCTGGACAAACAGTAAGGATTACGTCCGCAACAGACTGAAAAAGTTACAAAAGAAATGAATTGAGGTTCCCCGCCACTCGCGGCATTTTCGGTTTCATACAGATTTATTACAAGAGTGTTATTATCGGGGTGGTTTCAGCATGCTTCTTTTTATCTGATGGACGCCTGGATCATTTTGTATACTGTATAACCTTTGGATTTGCAAAACGAAACAGCCGGCTGGGGACAAAAGACAATAATAAGATAAGAAAACCATTGACAACGTAAAGATTTATTACAAGAGTGTTATTATGGGGGGGGGGGAGGGGGGGGGTCTGCCTGGATCATTTTGTATACTGCATACCATTTAAAACTCTGCAAACGGAAGAATGGTTGGTTGGGGACTAAAGACAATAATAAAGGCTGAAGTTTCAAGTGATTGCTTATGTTGTCAGTTAATTAATTAATGTCAGTGTTCTGTTCTGTCATTTTAACTCATTCTACCCCAAGACCGGAATCCCCAAATGTTGAAGTCGTCTTCAGAAGACTGCGTTGCAGTGCAGGACACAGATCCACCATGATAGTTCAAGGGTGATGCCAGAATAGCTTGGCGCCCATAGGCGCCAAGCTATTCTGGCATCACCCTTGAACTATCATGGTGGATCTTTATTTTGCTGTGGTGTGTCTGGGGTAGAATAAGTTAAGTGTTAGTTTCCTCATCTGGGTCTTTTTCTATCTTTCATATTTTTCCACACTTTTTGACCCGCATCATACTGAGGCTAAAAGCTTCAAATTTGTTCACTGCCATAATTCTATGCAAGCTACATTACAGTACTTACAGATGAGGAGCTTTAGTTCAAGGGTGGTGCCACAATAGCTTGGCGCCTAGAGGCACCAAGCTATTCTGGCACTAACCCTTGGACTATTTCAGCCACACTTGTTGCACACACTGGTGTATTCCGAATGATAAGGGTTAATATTCAAAATGCTCTGTTGCTGTTTGTCTGAAACTCCAGAGTACCCAAAACCAAAGAAAAAGTCCTTTAATTTCCAGAATACATTATGTTGATTCTCACATAAATGCCATGATAACGTGTTTTGCTTCAGAAGGACAAAACGCAGCAATGTTTAAAAGATTTCCTCTGTAAAAATCATAATGAAAAGGTTACGGGCCAGTGTTTATTGAATTTTGCACCATACAATGTTAAAAATGTTAAAGCACACATACACATTAAGTTGAAAAAACAACAACCCCCAAAAATAATGTGAAACAGAAGTATTCCATGAACTTGACCTTATTACAGACGCCTAATGTTGTGAAGACACCCATTTTGACTGTAATGCCAGTTTTTGTGTGAGAGGCACCCACTTTATTGGTAGAAACCCATTTTTTCCATCTAGTGGCTCTGTTTCTAGAAAATGTCTATTTTATTTTAGTTATAGAGCTTAGTTATAAGGTGAGTTCTAAACATTCGCATCAATTCCAGAGCCCTAGAATAAATAGAAATATGGGAACCCATTTTGACATAAAATGGTAGGTAACCCACTCTGACGCTTTTGTCCCCATGTGTGTGTGTGTGTGTGTGTGTGTGTGTGTGTGTGTGTGTGTGTGTGTGTGTGTGTGTGTGTGCGTGCGTGCGTGCGTGCGTGAGTGTTTGTGTGCGTGCGTGCGTGCGTGCGTGCGTGCGTGTGTGTGTGTGTGTGTGTGTGTGTGTGCGTGCGTGCGTGCGTGCGTGCGTGTGCGTGTGCGCGTGCTCGTGCGCGTGCGTGTGCGTGTGTATAGACGCCAGTATCTCCGGTGTTTTTATACCTACATGCCTTAGGAAACGTTAGGAAATGCTTCGATCGAGATGTATTTCGGAGAACTTCCAAGCATATTCAAATTAATTGAATCAAGAGAAAAATTGCCGTTTATATAAAGTCAGTTGACCCACATTTGAGTCCGCTATTTTCGTTCTATTCACTTGGTATTTGGTTATAGCTAGATTGGATGAGTTCGTAATCCAGCGTTGTTGTACCTCTTCAACCTTTTGAATAATAATTAATTCATTTTTGCAAGTTTTGGATCCACTATAATATATACTCCCATCAGACAGTCAGCCCTGGAAAAGGCTATGTGGAACAAAACAGTCAGCCCTGGAAGAGGCTGCGTGCCTTTCGGATGAGTGACATGAACCATCAAATTCGTTACTGTGTACACGGCGTCGTGAGACTAGTGATGCCATGACGTGAAGCTTATAGTGACGTCATTTTGCTGTTCGTGCTTTTCTTTACTCTTCAGAATTCCTGTCTCTACTCCAGCCGACAGAGCGTACTAATGGCGGGAAGCGCGTGTGTCCGTCTTTATTTGTGTGCGCCGGCGTGTGTGTTTCTCAGAGATTGGCTTGGAGAGGAGGGAAATGGATCAGAAGGATAAGCTTAAGAATAATCCTCATCGTGTTGTCTTGTGATATATTGCAGAAATTTTCTAATTTCAGTACAGTTGATGTTATTCCTAAATCAAGATAGGGTATAGAAGTAGATTGACCCCCTTTATCAACAGGATTCAAGGGACCGTTCAGCAGGATCGCCCCGATCACTGGGACATTTGTGTTCTATTAACGGTTTATTTTTTAACTCATCACGATGAAATAATCTTTTTTCTTTGGAAACCATTTGAGGTCTATGTCACAGTTCTGGCATTATAGGACAGTCTCACTTCTCATCAAGTACGGGTTATCTTTCGCTGCTCTTTAGCGTAGGAGAACGCTCACTGAGTTCCGGCTGCTGTTTCGACAATGGCGTCAGCATTAAAGGCTAGATCGGCAAAAGTATGTGGAGGTGGTAAACATTACTGTGTTATTTGCCATAACCACCGAGGAAAAATTATTGACGGAAGAGTTGTCAAGCTACATAGCTGTCCAGCAAACAAGCAACTTAAAAGAGCTTGGGAGCAGCGCTTACGTTTGATCCGACAAGAATATAACACGGTCAAATATCCACTTGTTTGCTCGGAACATATTGTTGGAAAACGTGGACCTGTATTTGGTGATGATGTCCCATCTGTTTTCCCGAATCGAACTTTTAAACTCTCTACGGTTAGTAAATTATTTGAATTATTACTTGTGTTTTTATTTACTGAAGCTTTATTTAGTCTTCTTTAATGAAGCTTTATTTATTAATCACACTTTGAGATTTCCTCTAGTCTATAGTATTAGTATTAGTAGTACTAGTACTGTCTCTCTCTTGGCTTGACTTCGCGAACGAAGATTCTATAGGGCTTGCCCACGTCGTCTGCAGGCATTTTCGTGGCTGCGGAGGCCAATCCGGGACAGGCAGGTTCGACCGCAGTGGCTGCAGGGGAAGGTCTGGTCAGGGTTCTGAGTTAGGACAACTCTGTTTTTTCTTCTAAGCCGCTTGTCCTTAAGGTTAGCTCTGCGAGAGTCCTCAAAGGAGACGGCTGCCTTGTGAATGGTGGAGCGCCAGGTGTCACGGTCCGCAGCAAGCGAAGACCACTGGCGGTGGTCGATTTGGCAGGCACTAAGCGACTTCTTGAGACCGTCTTTGTATCTCTTCTTTGGTGCCCCTCTGTCTCGGTGTCCAGTGGCGAGCTCGCCGAACAGAGTGATCTTGGGTAGGCGATGATCCTCCATCCTGGAGACGTGCCCCGCCCAGCGAAGCTGTGTCCGCAGCAGCAAAGCCTCGATGCTCACAGTTTCCGCCTGTTCAAGGACCTCGACGTTGGTGACATAGTCACTCCAGTGAATGCTGAGGATGGTACGCAGGCAGCGCTGGTGAAAGCGTTCGAGGAGTCGTAGTTGGCTGCGGTAGAGGGCCCAGGACTCGGAACCGTACAGCAGGGTGGTGAGGACGACAGCTCTGTACACGCTGATCTTGGTGCCTTTTTTCAGCTGTTGATTGTGCCACACCCGCTTGAATAGTCGCCCGAAAGCACTGTTCGCTTTTGCCAGCCTGTTGTCCAGCTCCTTGTCCAGCTTGGCGTCTGACGTGATGATGCAGCCAAGGTAGGTAAACTGGTGTACAGACTTCAGTTCGGACTCGCCGATGGTGATGTGGGGAGGGCGATGCTCTTCCTTGGGTGCCGGCTGATGAAGGACCTCTGTCTTTTTCAGACTGACCTCAAGTCCAAAGAGCTGGGCAGCATCTGTAGTAGTCCAGCAATGCCATCGCCCCGATGCAACAGGACAAAGAAGGTGTCACCCACACCACCACTTCATTTTCAAGATAAATAGTGGCCAATCCGTAAAATAAGCAAAAATACTGTATGAATGAAAATTGACGGTAAATGTTTTAAACAACACATCTGTGGTGTTATTACTAATAATAATGACACTCAGTTGTAATTTTAGAAGTCTTATAACAAATAAATAATTAGTAATATTATATTATATAATATTGATTATGTTGGTATCTATTTTACAGCCTGCATTAGTTTAATTTGAATATGCGATTAAAAAATTAATGCAACAACTACTAGAAACCTCTACTTGTTGCCTATAGCTCTCTCTTTTTTTTATTTTTATATATATATATTTTTTTTTAAATCATATCATCTCATGTTACATCATTTTTAACTTCATACTCATTATTTGAAAGGAACTCTGAATATGACAATGAAATAGATGCTAGTAGTTAGCACTCAGCATTTTGTAAAAAAAAAATTAAATTAAATAATAATAAAGGGGACTGCTCGAAGTACGTTTGATAGCGCTACAAAAATGCATAGGTACTCAAGTAAACAGACATTGATTTTTTTTTATAAAGTTTATGAGGTTTTTTTTTAATATTAACAATTTCATGTACTTTATGCCATGTAGAATACTTTATTTATATAAGAAATCAGGGATAATTGATTTTACTTATATTACAAAACTACTAACTCGCAGATCAAATTTTACACACACACACACACACACATATGACAATAATGTAATTTATAAACAGAGTCCAAAGCACAAGAAGCACATGCTGACAAATATGAAATATTTATAATATATCATATGGCAGTGGTCAGTGGAGTCAACTGTTTACTGACCTGCATCATTTCTTTCCACAGCATCATCGACAGCATCCTCAACATCTTTTCGCAGCAGAAATGTGCCTCTTGCTCTGCGCACTAATTCTTCTTTTTTTCCACTGACAAGTTGTCCATGTTTTCGAAGAAAATCTTTTAATTGTTTCACGTTCATGCGTTCTATGTCTGCTTCCATCTTGCCGGAACTCGGTGTAGCAAAGGGAGGATACTCGTGCTTAACTTCCTTATTACAAATGGAAAAGAGCTATAACAAACATGATAGTTGAAGGGTGGTGTCAGAATAGCTTCAACTATCTTGGTCGATCGGCATCCTGTCGTAGCATGTCAGGACTTAATCGCTTACACTGTGGGTGTCAACGAGGTAACAGAGATTCATAAGAATATGCACCTCTAGCAAATGGAGCGGGATGGATTAATCCACGAAAAGTTTGAAGTTCGTGCAATGTTTGATCTATTTCTGAGTTTGGCATAGCCTCTGTTGGAGGCCAAAGATATTTCTGCATCAAGTCGGTTGGCAGAGAAACGCACGCAAAATAAAACGATTCTCACATTCTTCTTCATAACTTTCGGTATTCTTAAAATATAACCGGTATCTCAGAACCAGCTGTACCTATTTTCCAGTTTTAACCGGTCTGCCTGCTACTATTTGTTTCAATTGCAACCGGTATTGTCTAACCTGCTATCATATTTCCTGGGGTTTTTTTTCAGTTGCAACAGGTATTTCCTACCTGCTGTTATTTTCCCGTTATATTCCAAATGCAACCGGTCAATTCTACCGGTTACTACATTCTCCGGTGTACTCTGTCAAACAGCAATATTTTGCTAAAAATTACCGGTTAACGCGAACACTGATTTCACGTCCAGTCCTTCCTGGACAAGGAAGTGTATTATGGAACCTAATTGTTTATGTGTGTATTCATGGTATGTTGATACAGGTATGATGCCTTGTGAAGGCAAAATATAGTAAGTGCACTTTTGTTAAAATATATTTTAACTCATTCAACCCCACGAATGTGTTTCCCAAATTTTGGAGGCGTCATCTAACGATATGCACCTGTTGCAGAAGATGGATCGACCATGATATAGAAGGGTATGCCAGATTAGTTTGGGACAGGCGCCAAGCTAATCTGGCACTACCCTTGAAATATCATGGTCGATCCATCTCCTGCTGCAGTGCGTCAGGGCTGAATGGCTTAAAGTAATAGCCTAAATGTGCGTGTGTTTGTGTACAGGGTCCATGATTTAACCGTTTGCGTGTCGGTTGCGGTTTTTGTCGAGATAATTCCTGCAGGAATCATCGCGACAAAATCCGCTACCGACACCCCACGGGTTATAGTACCATTACGCATAAATGTGAAGACACGTTTCTGCGCCATTTGTGTTTGTATTGTCTTGTCGACACACCTAATGAACAAAAGTTTGGACAGGCTGCAACAGCACAAGCGTAATCGCACTTATTTATTCTTTGCAGCCGTTAGCGTTTCAAACTGTTTTTAGCTATTTCTCGTACTGATATCACTGTATTTATAGAACGGAGTGGAGTCATTGTCAGGTTACTTGATATTAAGGCGACGTGTGCTGAACTGGATTCTCCTGTGTCTCTCTTGGCTTGACTTCGCGAACGAAGATTTTATAGGAGTTGCCCACGACGTCTGCAGGCTTGTTCGTGGCTGCGGAGGCCAATCCGAGACAGGCAGGTTCGACCGCAGTGGCTGCAGGGGAAGGTATGGCCAGGGTTCTGAGCTGCGGCATCTCTGTTTTTTCTCCTGAGCCGCTTGTCCTTAAGGCTAGCTCTGTGAGAGTCCTCAAAGGAGACAGCTGCCTTGTAAATGGTGGAGCGCCAGGTGTCACGGTCCGCAGCAAGCGAAGACCACTGGTGGTGGTCGATTTGGCAGGCACTAAGTGACTTCTTGAGACAGTCTTTGTATCTCTTCTTTGGTGCCCCTCTGTCACGGTGTCCAGTAGCAAGCTCGCCGAACAGGGTGATCTTTGGTAGGCGATGATCCTCCATCCTGGAGACATGCCCCGCCCAGCGGAGCTGTGTCCGCAGCAGCAAAGCCTCGATGCTCACAGTTTCAGCCCGTTCAAGGACCTCGACGTTGGTGACATAGTCACTCCAGTGAATGCCCAGGATGGTACGCAGGCAGCGCTGGTGGAAGCGTTCGAGGAGTCGTAGTTGGCTGCGGTAGAGGGCCCAGGACTCGGAACCATACAGCAGGGTGGTGAGGACCACAGCTCTGTACACGCTGATCTTGGTGCCTGTTTTCAGCTGCTGATTGTGCCACACCCGCTTGAAAAGTCGCCCGAAAGCGCTGTTCGCTTTTGCCAGCCTGCTGTCAAGCTCCTTGTCCAGCTTGGCGTCCGACGTGATAATGAAGTCTAAATGAAGCATAATTAGACCTGTGTGTAGCGTTTCGTAACCGTTTGTTACAAAAGTGTATCTTTGAACAGTTACGGTGGTAGTGGGCCTTCAAACTATATTATCGGTTTTTATGTGATGTTACTGTAATTCACAACACCCACAGTCAACTTCGGACGTTGCAAATCGCCATGAGATCCACTTTTCTTGTTGTCGTATCTGCTGAAGTTTGTTATCAGCGAAGTAATAGGTTGGTATATCCAAATTTTGTTATATCCGACCTTGTAGTAAGCGAAGCAGACTGTGCATCGTTCCTTTTGACTCAGTGGTTTTGTACCGCAGAGACATTTTCTCCACAGATCAGGTATTGTCTAGTTTTTCCTGCCGTCATAACAAAGCAATTTACTTCTCTTTCTTAAAAATAAAATAGAAAAAATTTTATCCGAAAAGATCTGCTATCACATACATCATTCGTTGTTTGAATTGTACACGTATTGTGTTCAGGGATAATGGTTTCACTTTAACCCCTTCCTTGCCAAGAAAATGTGAACACGAAAGACACGCTTCCACCGCTTCCACGCCTTGTACACTGGCTTGAGGGATTTTTCATCGTGCACTTTGTATCAGCAGTAAAATGATGGAAGTTGTGGGATTGGCTTAACTGGTTTCTGGAATATAAATAAATAAATAAATAATGAAAATTTAACAATAAAACACAAAGAATAATAAATAAGTATTGAAAATGATGTCACGAAAGATGGAATAACCGTGACACTGCTAACAACTCAAGGGCAGTGCCTGATTAGCTTGGCGCCTTTCAAGGCGCAAAGCTAATCAGGCACTACCCTTGAGCTAGTGCGGTCGATCCATTTCCGAAAATTCTCACCGGAAGTCATTTGGTTTTGAATATTCTGACACTACCCTTGAACTGAAAAATCCACTGGCCAGATAAGATCAGCAAAATCAGACTCTGGGAGAGAACACAGCAGATAACGGCAGAGAACGAAATTGGGCGAAGAAGATGGGGATGGATTAGTTACAGTCTGAGATAGCAAAAGAGGCAGGCCGAGAAACACCTGGCGTCGAGACCTCCAAGCAGACATCAAGAGACTGGGAACCACCTGGAGTAAAACCGAAGGAGAAGCACAGGACAGGAGTCGTTGGAGGTCTCTCGTAGACGGCATATACCTTGGGAGGGGTGATGGGCGTAACACCTAACACACACCCTTGAACTGTCGTAGCCTAACAGTCTCCAGCTTTAGTCTTTGGAAGTGAAATACATATAGCTACGATCATACACATGATCTGCGAATCACATTTTTATGAACAGCGAGATTATCATAGAAATTTTAATGCAATGCAAATTTCGCTTTTCACAAAATATACTTATTGTCTTTTGCCTTCACATGAGAGGAATGTCTACTCGTGCAGAATGATCTCGGTCGGATGGCAACGTCATGCATTCGTCGGAAGACTAGCAAACTAGGAAGCTGAGAAATGAGATGTGCAGAGAGCAAAGCTAATATATGTAGCCCGACACCACACACTAATCAAGCTTACCAAGAAAGGCGACATCAGCAAGTGTTCCAACTACAGAGGAATCACCTTGCTGTCAGTACCAGGAAAGGTCTTCAACAGGATCATCCTGGAGAGAACGAAGAGCTCCGTCGACCCCCAGCTGAGAGACCAGCAAGCAGGATTCAGGAAAAAAACGATCATGTACAGACCAGATTGCCACTCTCCGCATCATCGTGGAGCATTCTCTGGAGTGGAGCTCCCCGCTGTACGTCAACTTTGTGGATTACGAGAAAGCATTTGACAGCGTGGAAACTCCTACGACACTACGGTGTACCCACAAAACTCGTCTGCCTGATCAAAAGCAGCTACGATGGCATGACATGTCGCGTGATCCATGAAGGGCAGTTCACCAGGGAGCTCCAAGTCAGAACCGGCGTCAGGCAGTGGTGTTTGCTGTCTCCGTTCCTCTTCTTACTGGCCATAGACTGGGTCATGAAGAGGACCACAGAGCAGAGAAGAAGCGGAATACAGTGGACACTGTGGACACAGCTTGACGACCTCGATTTTGCAGACGACTTGGCTTTACTGTCCCACACTCATCAACAAATGCAGGACAAGACCACGAGGCTTGCTGACATCTCGTCCCAAGTGGCCCTCACCATCCACAAACAGAAAACAAAGACAATGAGGCTGAACGCAACCAGGGAAGAACCAGTCTTGCTTGCTGGCACCCCGTTGGAGGAGGTGGAGTCCTTCACCTATCTCGGGAGCATCATCGACAAAAAAGGTGGCACTGGTGCAGATCTCAGAGCACGAATGGGTAAAGCCAGAACAGCCTTTCTCCAGTTGAAAAAAAGTGTGGAGTTCCATAGAGCTGTCACAACACACCAAAGTCCGGATTTTCAACTCGAATGTAAAAGCAGTTCTCCTATATGGAGCAGAGACTTGGAGGTTGATAAGAACCACAGTCAACAGAGTACAGATCTTCATAAACAGTTGCCTTAGAAGAATCTTGAAAATCCACTACCCTGAGAAGATCAGCAACTTCAGACTCTGGGAGAGAACAGAGCAGATAACATCAGAGAATGAAATTGGGCGAAGAAGATGGGGATGGATTGGTCACAGTCTGAAAAAGCCAGTTTCCAGTATCACTAGGCAGACATTGTCATGGAACCCCCAGGGAAAGAGGAAAAGAGGCAGGCAGAGACACCTGGCGTCGAGACCCCAAGCAGACATCAAGAGACTGGGAACCACCTGGAGTAAATCGAAGGAGAAGCACAGGACAGGAGTCGCTGGAGGTCTCTCGTTGACGGCCTATACCCTGGGAGGGGTGACAGGCGTAAGTAAGTAAAGTAAAGACAACACACACTATTAATGTTTCTCGCTTTGTTTCATAAATGCCGAGTAGACTATTTAACTGTTAACCCTTTGGTTGTCGGTAGCGCTTTTGGTCGAGATGACTCCTGTAGGAATCACCTCGACCAAAAGCGCTACCGACAGCCAAAGGGTTAAGGCCAGATACTTAATGCTACTACTGCTGTTACTGTTCACGATGATGATAATAATGATAAAATATTAATAATAATACATACATACAAACAACAACAACAACAATAATAATAATAATAATAACAACAGTAACAATAATAATCATAAAAATCACAATAATCACAATCAATGTCGACTTCTCTTATGACAAAGTCGCTAACAAAGTGGGAAACAGCAACGAATAATAAAGATCCTAACCACACCTTTGCGATGTAAATTACTTTGTTTATAGGAAACTTCGGATAAACAAAAGAAAGGCAGAGGCATCTTTATTGACTACACTCATCTGCTAGTCAGTATAGATCTGAGTACGGTACAAACGTATATTCAGAAACGCATTTTCAAGATGTGTATCAAAATGTAGACACTCTCTCTCTCTCTCTGGCGATGGCGCCAAGTCAGTTGTGCTGTGTTTACATCGTGAGCATTAATTCACCCTATTTCCATTGATTAACGAAAGTGTGTTAAATGATAATTGGTGTGTGACTTTATGAGTGAACGAGGATTTCGGTGATGTGTTTTTTGTGAAAATTGGACAGAGTGAACGTAAGTAATTTGTATCTATAATTTCTCAAAGATGGTTTATCTTTGTGAACTGTAAAAGTGTGTGAAAGCAGCCATGGCGTGGTTAGCCGCGTGTTCTGAAATACTAGCGCCAGTCCACCTGCACCGTCTTCCAATCCCTCGCGCTGGCACTGCGGTTTTGCGGCGTAACATGTGAAAGTGGGTCAGCTCGCCAGGCGGACCAGCCGTCTCGCCAGAAAGGAGGTGCGCGCAAGCGCAGAGAGGGTGTACATTCCAAAGAATGTCAAACCATATGCTCTCAGCCAGTGCCGGGTTTATTCATCGGCTTCTTATCCCCTCCCCGCCTCTTAGCTACCCCTACCCATCACCACCCACGCCAAATGACGTTGTCCTGATTTCAAATCCCTGTATCTAAAGCTGTACTTACTATTGACCAACACTGAATTCATCATTCATGGCCCATAGAGGGTCAATGGCGATTGTACAGCAGCCTTCCCCCAACCACCCTCCTTCTACCCCCACCGGACGTGAACCAATGCTTAGAGACACAAGAGACCATTTACAAACACGATTCACGGAAGCTGGTGCCGCTGGTGCTGTAGCATTTCTGACGGAAGTGTTGGCGTAATGCACTGTACGTTCGCTACGTAGAACAGCTGAAACGTTTACATCCAGGACAGTTTTTAATTACATGGTCAGAAACAGACTTCAAAAAGCAGTCATTGACCCTCACTAAAGCAGAACATCTGTCCCCTGACACAATCCCCGACAATTTAGCAGAAACCCGCGTGAGGATTGATGGTGCTTTGAAACTTATCACAATAACTGTATACTACCGCCAACGAAGGAGCACAGGTGGCACCCTCCTCATTCAAGGGAAGAAGAAACATGGATGGGTGAGGGAGGAGTACAGGGCGCTGTGCCGCTATGTTCAGCAACTCCGCGCAGGCACGGCTAGCCCTGAACACAACATCCCAGCAGCCATCGACAGCGCGCCGTCCCGTGTCACTCCACCCGGCCCCACCTATATTTGTCTGCTGGACGTGTCCCTGGACCACACCCCTGTCATCCCGACACGCCACATTACGTCATCAGTGGCGGACAGGTCCAGGCATCGTGCTCCTTACGCAGCTGCCAATGGACGACCAGCCTGCACTGCATCGCGATATCAACGCAGCCACGCCTTTGCCACGCCCCTATCTTGTGGACGTAACTGCGTTGTCGACGTCCGGGGGCGCGAGTACAAGTACTCCAACCGGCCTTATCGCACCCCCTCCCCCCGACCGCTTGCCCAGCCAGCCCCCTCTCCTCACTGGCATCAGTGAACAAGACTGTAGCCCCATTTTGGAGGCGACTTCGTCTCACTACACAGCCATTGTCCGCTAGTCCCCATCCACTGTGCCCTACAGCAGTTGACACACCGGACAGGGTGTTAGAACCACACTTCGGCTTGTCTCCCCTGTCTAGTGTTATACCCACCGTACCCAGCAATACAAACAGCGACATAGCGGCCTCTCAGTCCTCGCTCCAACTGCCGGCAACTCTTGATATCAATCTTCAACTCGCCAGTGCACACGAACTCATCGCTACGCTCCGCACTGAAATGTCATCGCTGAAGAGCGACCTTTCGCGTGCACTGGCCAGGATCAACCAGCTTGACAGCGCGATCAAAGACAATGCCGTCAAAGTGGCCAACGACCTGAAGGTATCAAACAGCATTCTGTCAGAGCTGGATGACACCGTCTCTACGTTGACCACGCAAGTCACTCAGCTATCATCAACGGCCGGCAACCAGCGTCAGGTTATCCAGGACGTGAGGAAGCGGGTGAAAAAACTGACCTCGCACCCGCCGACGTCAGGTGACGTAACACCGCCACACGCCGCCAGTGAGCCATCTGCTGCTGTCGGTGGAGACGTGGGCCAAGCTAGCGGTGCCCGCATTCCTGTGCTGATTAGCGCTGACCATGCCCCGCAGAAGATCGAAGCCGGTTCCGACTCCGCCATCAACCCGGCCCACCGCGCTCTCACCATGTAGATAGGCTGCCGCCTGATCAGCTTATCTTTCAACAGACAATACAGGCTGACACCACTACGCTCGTCCTTGGTGACTCTACGGCCAAGCACCTGAAGGGCAACAAGATGGCTACCTACGAGGGAGACACAGTGCAAGTGTTATCAGTTTCTGGCCTGACCACGACTCACCTGACACACTGGCTTAAGACGCTGCCAGTGTTCTCCCACATCAGCTGTGTCACCCTACATGTAGGTATTAACGACTGTAAATCCAGCGAGGTGACAAGCCAGATGTGGGAGAACCTTATTCATAACTGCAAACGAGTGTTCCCCGAGGCGCGATTCATGCAGGCTTCGTCCATTCTGCCTGCTAGGTGTGGTCCCAGACATGCCATGAACATCGCAATTGGCCAGTCCAATGCCAATCTATGCCATGTTTGTCGCAAGTTTGGGGCCACGTTCCTAGACAACACGCAGTCTTTCACTACTACAAAAGGGCTACCTAGGAAGGCACTTTATAGCGACACAATCCACCCCAGTGGCCAGGGAATTATTCGACTGGCCTACGCATAAAGTGGGGTGGGCACACTGCCGACGACAACCACTCCCAGACTGCTGTGAAAGACTGAGGACCACTCGCAGACTGAAATAAAACAAACATATTCTAGTGTGGTCAAACACCAGCCGCAGCCGCACAGCCAGTCCCACAGCGAACCATCATACTCTGCAGCGAGTACGGATGTACTGTCACAGACATATATAGAGGTCGACCAACAAAACAGACCACCTAACCATCAGCAACAACAGCAGTATGAGCAGTCCTTTCTGCAACCACAGTGGTACCCGACACCCTGGCTTCACCAGAGCCCGAACCCCGCTACGGTCTCTACAATTTGTCGCCTGCACGCCAGTATCCCTGGGCCCGTCCCATGGCTTTCAGTACAGTGCTTTATCGATGTACCCTCCGTTCAACCAGACCTTGCAGCCTGTCTAAGCGTTCATAGCTGGTTCTATTAACTCTTTTGTGCTTCCCTTTGCCATAGACTTTACGACTGTGAAACTGGACTTTTGACTTTCAGGTGTTAGACTGCGAAACTGCGTGGACACTGATCCAGTTTCAATTCGATTTTCTTGTCATTGTTTTTAAATTACACGACAGTGCTTTACTGTGACAAACATTTGGCGTCACTGCCAGTCCTTATGATCCTTATTAGGTTTATTGCCTGTGCAGTTCAGTGTGTATTACCTGTTTCTGAACTGTTTTGTTCACAGTATTTCTCTTTTCAAGATGTCAGACTCCTCTAATATTCGTATAGGTCATCTCAATATCTATCATCTATGTAACAAGACTCCCGATGTGTGTGTTCTTTCGAGTCAACCCAACCCTTTCCACTTGTTTGGTTTCACGGAAACCCGTCTTAACTCCAATATCAGCGATGACGTCATTTCTATACCTGATTTTTCCATTATACGCCGCGACCCACAAAGCCCCACACATACCGGCATTGCGGTGTATATTCATGATTCTATAAAAGACATCACCCGTAGAAGACCAGACCTTGAATCAGACACAGTGGAAAGTGTTTGGGTTGAAATAAAAAACAAGTCAAGCCCTGTATTAGTTGGTTTTATTTACAGGAACCCCTCTGCACCAAATGTATGGATTGATGATTTCACCGACATGCTAGATCAAGTTAAAAACTGTACATCAGATGTGCTTTTGTTAGGGGATTTTAACATTAACATGTTTTCCGCTAACCCTACATGGGAGTCCACTATTACTCTTTTTGGGCTCAAACAGCTGATAACATCTCCAACTCGTGTTACGTCTACATCCTCTACACTCATTGATCATATATATATACAACGAACAAGAGCCGAGTGTTGGAGACGGAAGTACTACAAGTTAGAATCAGCGACCATTACCCTGTGTGCTGTAACTGGACCGTGAAAGCAGATAAACCTATCCGTAAACACCAGCACACTACCATCAAGTATAGATCGCTTAAACATTTTAACAAAGAGGCTTTTTTGTTTGACCTTAGTTCCGTTTCTTTTGATACTGTTTATCATCATTGCGAGCCTGATGGTGCGTTGTCTGAGTGGTAGAGGTTGTTCCTCAGTGTTCTTGATAGGCACGCCCCGATTAGGGAAAAACGAGTAAAAAACCCGCAACTGCCGCCTTGGCTAAACAAAGGTTTGGTCGATGCCATGCAACTGAGAGATGAATTAAAACAGAATAAAGATTTCCCTGCTTACCGTAAGCAACGCAACCGCGTTAAAAAATTAGTTCTTGATGCCCAAAAGTCACTCTTTAAACGAATAATGAATGACAAAAAGGATACAGTCTCTGTTTGGAGAGCGCTTAATGCCCTTACAAAATCTAACTATAGCCCTACACATTCCTCTATTTCTGCAGAAACGTCAAGTTTAATAATCATTTTCTTTCTGCTCCCCAGTCGTTGCTGCAAAGCACTACGTCCAAGGCACCGTTTGTGTCCCCAATCCTTGTCAAATATTGTGATGGCAAACTTTCTTCTCGTTCATCATTCCACATACCTTGCATGACAGTGCACGATGTTGGTAAAGCGATTGAATGTCTCAAAAGTAAGCGCACTTCAGGACATGATGAAATTAGTACTGCTGTGTTAAAACTATCACTACCTTTCATAGTAGAATCTTTAACGTACATCTAAAACCGTTGTATCGAGCGTGGCGAATTCCTCTCTGATCTTAAAAAAGCCAAAGTTATTCCGCTTCCTAAGAACAAAGATCTTACAGATCCCAATAAATTCAGGCCAATTTCTATCTTGTCTTCACTTTCAAAACCCATAGAAAAGCACATACACAAACACTTACAGCACTTTCTTGACACACACGACCTTATTCATCCCTTACAGTCAGGATTTCGCCCGCGGCACTCTTGTCAAATAGCTCTCTCACATTTAACGGATCGTTGGCTCACATCAATAAATAAAGCACTGTTGACTGGAGTGATCTTTATAGACTTTACTAAAGCCTTCGACTTAGTTAACCATACCCTCCTTACCGAAAAACTCTCAGTCTACAGCGTAAGTGACCGAGCTGTATCCTTTTTTAAATCCTACATTGAAGGCCGACGACAGTATGTCAGCGTAAATGGCAAATCATCCTCTGAGGGGCTGATTATGCATGGCGTGCCCCAGGGATCTATTCTCGGGCCTTTATTGTTCACACTTTACATAAATGACTTACCTTTACATATCTCACAGCCTGACGTTACCTGTAGCTTATTTGCAGATGATGCAACTTTGGATGTGTCTGCGCCAGACGTGCTCACAATCACTAGTTCACTCCAGCAAACAATAAATGAAGTCTTTGATTGGTGCCAGACTAATTCCATGATTCCAAATCCATCAAAGACGGAATGTATGCTTGTGACAACAAGGCAAAAGCATCAGCTGAGCCCGCCGCCACTCAAACTTTCCCTTGAACAGCAACCAATAGCGCAAGTTAGAGAACATCGTTTGCTTGGTGTCACTGTAGACGACCAGCTCAGTTGGCACTCGCATACTAATTCTATTTGTAAGGTTTTGTCAAAAAATCTATATTTGTTATCTAGACTAGTTCTATTCACCGGCGTTTCAACCAGGCAGTTGTTTTATAATGCACACATAAAATCCCATCTAGATTACGCATCGACAGTATTGGATGGATGCAGCGATATTTCTTTAAAAAGAATAAATTCACTTCATAGACGTGCGGGAAAGCTTATCCTAAAGGATTCCCACACTCCTTTGACTACCGACGATAAACTAACAAAATTAAATATGTTGCCCCTTCGTAAGCACTTTTTATTCAATAAATGTGTATTTATGCGTAAGATCACTCTTTCAAAATCACCTGGATATCTCGCTGCTCTCTTTAAGGCTCCCCACACTCCGTACCCGACACTGAGGAACGACCTGGTAGTGCCTAGGCCCCGCCTTGACATTTTTAAATCGGCCTTGTCATATTCAGCAGCCAAAGAATGGAATTTACTTTCAAAAGAAATAAAATCTATCACGACCATAAATGCTTTCAAGACACGGCTTCATCAGCATTTGCTACAAATGCAAGCGTAAACTGCTTTTGTTTTGGAATGACGTGGTATTTTGAATTTGTCTATCTGATTGTTGTTGGGTTTTTTGTGATCTTATGGTACACTGGTTAGATGGTAGCGCATGTATATCTTATTACGTGTATTAAATGTGTTTATGATGTTTTTGTATATGATCGCCTACACACTGGCTGTATCCCTGCTGTCGCTTTTGAGCGGCAGCTGATCGAGAGGGGCAGCCAGTATGACTCGCCTTGTTGGGCGCTTATGGTGTGTCAGTGCGTGCGGCCGCGTGAGTGTTTGTGTAAGTAGTTAGGCAAGGACAAGATGGAAGAAAGGTCTTCAGACCTAAATCTTTTTATCCTTGGAAAATAAAGATTCATTGTCATTGTCTCTCTCTCTCTCAAAAAACTAAATTCACTATACAAAAGAGCCATTAAAAATGTAGATATAAGACCCATTCCTACCGCTGTAAAACTGCAAAATCTCAAACTTCTTGGCCTTCGTCAACAACTCGTTTACAACAAGTGCATACTTATGTTTAAAATTCTCCACAAGAAAGCTCCACAGTATCTAACAGCTAATTTTACTCCACGACAGTGTGAAAGGTCCTCGAGGAACAGTACTCTTCGATTACCACTACCTCGCATTGACTTATTCAAATCAAGCCTAGCTTTTTCGGGACCACTTTTATGGAATTCACTTCCTCAACATTTAAAAACACTAACCCACCTTTCCTCCTTTAAAACAAAACTACACATATACCTGTTGGAAACTGCTTAGATATATTATTTTCATCCTGTCATTCTGATGAAGGTTATGTAAATGTATATATGTTAGTGCGTGCATTTACACGGCTGTAAAGGTGTGTGTATGTATGTTTGATTCTTGGTACTTTGTGCTTGTTTTTGCTGTGCTATGATTTTTTTTTCCTATGTAATTTGTGCTGAGGAGTGTTACTTTCTTTTTTTGTATTTGTTTATTGCTACCTTAGTAGTATCATTTTCTGTGCTGCGTGTGTCTGTACTTATTTAGTTATGTTTTTTTGTTTGCGTTAAATATTGTTTGTTTGTCTTCATTATATTTCATGTTGTAGTACGTTAGAAACGGCAAGTTTGAAAAATGACGTATTTGTATCTGTCAAAACTTCTACCGTTATGTAATAAAGTTTCATCATCATCTCTCTCTCTCTCTCTCTCTCTCTCTCTCTCTCTCTCTCTCTCTCTCTCTCTCTCTCTCTCTCTCTCTCTCTCCTCTCTCTCTCTCTCTCTCTCTCTCGTAAACTATTTTTTAATGGATACATCAAGCCCCACATTGATTATGCCTCAACAGTTTGGGATGGCTGCAGCGAGGTCCAGTTCAGGAAAATAAATTCGCTATACAGGAGAGCAGCCAAACTTGTTATTCCTAGCTCATCTCTACCCACTGAGGTGAGGCTTGAGGCGGCTGGACTCCTTCCTCTTGACAAACACTTAGTATTTAACAAGTGCGTACTAGTGCACAAAGCTCTTAACGGTAAGGCCCCCGGCTACTTATCGGAACTCTTTACTCTTACTGAGAAGAGATACAGCACCTCTCGGAGCAACCTGAGCATAAAACGGCCCCGCATTGATTTGTATAAATCCAGTTTGTCATACTCAGGTGGTTTCCAGTGGAATTCTCTTCCTCTGCATTTACAACAAGTTAATTCCCTAGCTGCGTTTAAAGCAAAACTGTACAAGCACTTATCCAAGGCAACGTAAATTTAATTATCTCATGTTGTCAAAACATAATATATTTTAATTTCATTTTATGCAACTATTATTTTTTATCATACCATTTACGCTCACGTCCCGTTTAGCATGTCATTCGAGTGAAAGTATACTTGCGTGCCCCCCGGGTGGGAGTTTCTGGGGAGAGGTCCCGCAAACGGATATTATGACACGTGCTAAAATCTTCGTATGGGTACCTGTGTGTTTTGTTAAATAATTGTTGCTGTTTGTAGTGTTGTTGTAATTCGCATTACTTTCGATATTGTTTGTGAGTGTAAAGTACCTTTGTCTGTTATTATATGTCAGTAGATGTAGCAAGGACAGATTGGAAGAAAGGCCTGTGCGCCTAATATCTCAATCCTTGATAAATAAAGTTTCAGTCAGTCAGTCAGTCTCTCTCTCTCTCTCTCTCTCTCTCTCTCTCTCTCTCTCTCTCTCTCTCTCTCTCTCTCTCTCTCTCTCTCTCTCTCTCTCTCTCTCTCTCTCTCTCTCTCTCTCTCTCTCGCTCTTTAATTCATTTTTTTTTTCAATATAATATTTTCACACTTTGTGCATTTGTATATTAGATTAGCAACGGCAAGTTCGAAAAATGGTTGTTTCAGCCAAAACTTTCACCGTTGTGAAATAAAGAATCATTGGCATTGGCATTTCTCTCTCTCTCTCTCTCTCTCTCTCTCTCTCTCTCTCTCGTCTCTCTCTCTCTCTCTCTGTCTGTAGATATATATATATATATATATATATATATATATATATATATATATATTATATATATATATATACTCTCTCTCTCTCTCTCTCTGTATATATATATATATTATATATATATATATATATAATATTATATATATATATATATATATATATATATATATATATATATATATATATTATATATTTGCTGCAATTTTCTGCTTTTAAAAAGGTACATACGGTATAGTTTTTCAGGCTATTCGTGTATGTATCCAGATTTTCATTCCACAAGCCAATATGTATCAATACAGTTTATTTTACTACAACATATAATTATACACACATGTAATCCTTTTATTATTATTATTATTATTATTATTATTATTATTATTATTATTATATCCATCCAGGTCTGCCCTGGGGAGACCTTGTTGAGGTTGTCTAGGTTTTAGTTCCCAGGTTCATTCTGGTTCACTATCTCTGGCTGATGTTTTTGTATGTGCGATATATTTTTTTGTTGTTGTTGTTATGTTATACTGGTTTATGCTAATTTTTACTTTTAGATTAATGTGTTTGTGTTTGCGCGTGTGCGCGCGCGTGTGTTTGTGTTGTGTTTTGTGCATGCGCGAACGCGTGTGCGAGTGTATATGTGTGTGTGTGTGTGTGCGTGTGTGTGTGTGTGTGTGTGTGTATGTGTGTGTGTGTGTGTGTGTGTGTGTGTGTGTGTGTGTGTGTGCAAGGACATGATTGAAAACAGGTCTTCTTTGTACCTAATCATTTATCCTTGAGAAATAAAGTTATCATATTTCATAAAGTCTCTCTCTCTCTCTCTCTCTCTCTCTCTCTCTTCTCTCTCTCTCTCTCTCTCTCTCTCTCTCTCTCCTCTCTCTCTCCTGTTCACTACAGTAGCTCATTTGGTAGAGCATTCGACTCTCGCCCGAAAGGTCATGGGTTCGATTCTAGTAAGGGTCAAATATTTTTCAGAGCCTGTTCGGTGCTCCGTCTTTCAAATGACATTCGTGGTGGACGAAAAGACATCAAGCATTTGGCGTTTAACGTTTTTCTTCTGAAAAGCTCGTTTTGAAAATGTATATCAGTGCACAGTGTTTGTCTCTTTTATTCACTGTAATTAACGGGGAAAATACAGACTGTAATCTNTCACATAGATACAGATAAAACGCGTGTTTTCGAATACGATTCTGATCGTAAGTAACATACTCAAAGGACAGCCGATACACACTGTGTGTGTGTGGGGGGGGGGGGTGAGCACAGGCATGGGATAATCGCTGCTTAATCGATCACAGCAGATTAAAATTAACACCACACAGTTGAAAGAGGTATGTCGGAACCTCATGAGCCCCCGTAATTGCGGGGACTCATGAGGATCTATGCCTCAGTCTTGCTCTAACCATCTTGCATCCATTTCGTAAGATCACTCTTACCAAATCCCCAGGATATCTCGCTGCTCAGCTCTCTTTAATGCTCCGCACACCCCGTACCCGATAGCGAGGAACGACCTGGTAGTGCCTAGGCCCAGCCTTGACATTTTTACATCGTCTTTGTCATACTCAGCGGCGAAAGAAAGGAATTTACTTCCAAAAGAAATAAAATCTATCACGAGCATAAATGCTTTCAAGACACGGCTTTATCAGCACTTGCTACAAATGTAAGCGTAAACTACCTTTGTTTTAGTACTTCTAAAACGTTCAAACGCAGACCTTTGTTTTATTATTTTCTTTAAATGATAATGATTTGGTATTTTATTTTGTCCATCTGATTGTTTTTTTGTCATTTTATGGTACATTATAGTGCTTGATAGTGGTAGCTCATGTAGGTCTGTAGATCGCATTACTTGTGTATTTATGATT
>BTPG01000003.1:139637711-139650211 GCA_036245525.1 Semisulcospira habei
TCTGTCTCTCTGTCTCTCTCTCTCTCTCTCTCTCTCTCTCTCTCTCTCTCTCTCTCTCTCTCTCTCTCTCTCTCTCTCTCTCTCACACACACACACACACACACACGCACACACAAACATGCGCGCATCTCCTGGAGGCATAGATCTATGCCTCTTGGTAAGATGTTTGGAGCGCGCGCGCAAGCGAGCACTAACACGCGCACACACATCAACGCGCTTCCAGAAGAGTATGCAGGTGACCCGTGTACTTAGTATATCATGTAGCTAGGTAAAGTCAACCTGCTTTCACACAAATTATAGCAAGACTGAAATTGTAATGTAAAATTCTAGTTTTGTCACCATTGTCTCAAGCATATGAAAAGAAAGTGAAACGCATATCACGTAAAATATAAAATTACGTAAAAATAAAACTTACGTCATGATAAATGACGTTTGACAAACCAATGACGCGTATGTCCTGCGCCCCTTATAGAACTCACTGACGCATTGGCATATCTGCGAAACTTTTTCAATAGGAGATATTTCAACATCATAATCAGGTCAAAGATTAAAGGTAGAGACCCTTGACAACGAGGACAGCTCTCATATAGAAGGGACTTGGTGGGTTATGGTTCATCCCATCTTGTTTAATTCTCCCAACTGTTTGTGCTTTTTGTGTGCTTGATACTGTATATTTTTGTAAACGGCCTACTTCACCTAAGAGATGATAAGTTATGTATTTGCGATTAATGTATGTTTTATCTTTGTGATTTATCTGTACATACTGTGTAATTTCTTTTTTAAACTATTATTTTTGCAAACTAGAGTTTGATAAACTAGCATGAAGGTGCAGTGTCGCTAGCATCTTCAGATTATTTATCGTTTTAGACCGGATGTAGACATACATACAGTATTCTGTTGAGTGTTGTGTTGATTTCACACTCAGCGCAGGCACGTCATGAGAAAGTCTCGTTGCTGTGAGGACGTTAACTCATTCGCAGGCAACCGCATCCGGATGCGCGGCTTATGCCGCGCATCCGGATGCGGCTGGCCGCGAATGAGTTAAGCAATGTAAAACCACATTTCATATTCTATAGAAAAATAAACATTTTCTATTTCGATTAGTGCATGACTGAGAAATATACAAATCTGTAAGTAGCCATTTTGGTTCCGAATCAGAATGTTCTTTCGATCGTATCCATAAGCTGCTTTAAGTGTAACTCATTTGAAACGTGCGGCTTGAGGGAAAGCCGCGTATCCGGATGTGGCACGTCTCTAATGTGTTAAAAGTCAGCGTCACTCCTTTGGCTGTCAGTAGCGGTTTTTGTTGCGATGATTCCTTCAGGAATCGTCGCGACAAAAACCGCTACGGACAGCCAAGTGTTTTTAATTTGACACTCAGCCTCGTGCAAGCGGGCCCAAGCCGTCAAATTTAAAGCGTGTCAAAACACAGACATTCTCAAGGTACCACCCGTAGGAGTGCGCCAGTTAGGGGATTAGTAACGCACTTACATCTAATGTTGTTTAGCTCCAGACACTTCTGAATAAATGTGTTATTTTTTCACTCACTCGAGGCAGATTAGAGTGCTTCCGTCTTCTTATTCAGTATCAAGTCGTCAGATTAATAGTGTCTCTGTGTCTGTAAATGTCTTTTGTTTTTAAGTTTAGTGTCGCTGTGTCGGTGTCTTTTGTTTTTGTTAGACCTGTCAGCAGCTTTTGACACCTTAGATCACACAATTCTTCTTGATCGTTTGCATATTTCCTTTGGCATTTCAGGTGTTGCACTTGCATGGATTAAGTCCTACCTTGAGGACGGGTACCTGTCTGTGAGCGTCAATGGTGCTCTTTCTCAGCCGGTACAGCTGAAGTTCGGTGTACCGCAGGTATCGGTTCTGGGTCCACTGCTTTTCTCACTATATACTGAACCCGTGTCTCATTCATATCATTAGAAAACAAAATTCTGAGTTCCACAAATACGCTGACGACACTCAGCTTCTTAAGGCGAATCACCCTCAGAACTTCCAAACTGTTGCCTCTAGCATGGAAAACTGCATTAGGGTCGTTAAAGATTGGATGGCTTCTAACAAGCTCAAACTGAATGATGACAAAATCGAAAGCATGGTTATTGGTACTCGTGCTCGTACCTCTGTCTCTTGTATTGATCACATAACCAATGGTGGCCACGAAATTCCATTTAAAGCAGAGCTGAAGGATCTTGGTGTTTACCTCGACTCTACCTTGTCTATGGAGAGGCAGGTTAGCCACATTAGTCGCACTGCCTACTTAGAATTACGTAGACTCGGCATCATAAGACCCTTTGTGATAGAAAAGACCATTGTACAGCTTGTCTGTTCTTGCATCCTTTCTCGTCTTGACTATTGCAATTCGCTTCTTGCAGCCATCACCTCAGATCAACTATGTCGCATTCAGCGCATTCAAAACAACGCAGCCAGATTAATGTTTTTGCAAGAAACGCTCTGAACATGTTGCCCCTCTGTTAAAACAACTCCACTGGCTTCCTGGGAAACAGAGAATTGAATATAAACTGGCTACCCTGGCATACAAGCACTTTGACAACACACTCCCCTTGTACCTCTCCTCCAGTCTCTGCTCTCATAACCCTTCCCGTAGCTTACGTTCATTAAGAACGCCTGGAAAGGTAGAGGAACTGACACATGAAATGAACAGATACCATTGGACTATCCTATGACTTTGCGAAGTACAATGGAAGAACCTTGGGGAAACATCAACCCAGGAAAACCACAAACTGTACTACAGTGGCAGAGAAGACAAACACGAACAGGGTGTCGGATTTCTCGTCCACAAAGACATCGTGAATACCGTCATGAGTTGTCGGCCAGTCTCCAGTAGGCTTATCACCATACGCTTGAGGGCAACCCCATTTAACATCACCATTGTACAAGTTTATGCCCCAACAACAGACTATGGCGATAAGGAAATAGAAGACTTCTATGACCAACTGCAAGAAGTTCTGGACCAGACCCCCAAGAAAGACATTCTTGTGGTGCAGGGAGACTGGAATGCCAAAATAGGAGAGGATGCTGCTAGGAACTGGAAAGGCACATGCGAACGCTACTGTAATGCAGAGACCAACGACAGAGGCTTAAGGCTCCTGGAATTTGCCAGTTCAAATGATCTAAAGCTGATGAACACGTTTGGCCCGCACAAAGCATCCAGAAGGTGGACATGGCACAGCCCGAACGGAGAGCACCATAACCAAATTGACTACATCATGGTGAAGAGACGCTTCCAAACCAGTGTGAACATTGCCAAGACAAGAAGTTTTCCAGGAGCAGACATTGGAAGCGACCATGATTTAGTGATGATGATCTTCCGACTCCGCCTAAAGAAGGTCAACAAGCAGGGTACCACCAGAATCAAGTTTGACCTCGAGAAGCTGAAAGACCCAGAGGTAGCGGAAGCCTTTCAGGCAAAGATAGGAGGAAAATTCGCACCACTGCTACTTCTATACCGTGCAGAAGACACGGACGTGGAAACACTGATTGACACATTTAACACTGTTGTAACCCAAACAGCCAGTGAGATTCTTGGCAAACACCGACAAGCAAAGAAACCTTGGGTTACAGCTGACATCTTTGTTCTATGTGACAAGCGTCGAGAATTAAGGAAAAAGAAATCAGAGGTCGAAGGAGCTAAACAATACAGGGAAATTAACCAGGATATTAAGAAAAGCATGAAAAAGGCAAAGAATAAGTGGATTGAAGATCAGTGTAAACACGTAGAAGAAAATCTGAACAAAAATAATAGCAAAAAAGCATACCAGCTGGTGAAAGACCTGACCAGTGTAAAACAAGGACGCTCTTCGATCATTCAAGATAGTGAAGGGAACTGTCTTACGGAAGACCAAGACATACTGAAGAGATGGACAGAGTACTGCTCAGATTTGTACAACCACCGAGCTGCAGGGGACCCAGGCATACTTGTCAACCCACCCAACAATGACAACTATCCCATCCTCCGAGAAGAAGTAGAGGCTGCAGTGAAGTCGCAGAAAAAAGGGAAGGCAGCAGGAGCAGACAACATCCCTGAAGAGCTAGTCCAAGAAGGGGGAGAAGACACGATAAGCGCCTTACTAACAATCTGCAGTTGAATAAGATCTGGTATTCAGGGGATTGGCCCACACCATGGACCCAATCACTTATAATAATTCTCCCAAAAAAAGACAACTTACATCAATGCCAGAACTATCGCACGATCAGTCTTATATCCCACCCAAGCAAAGTCATGTTAAAGATCCTACTGAACAGACTAAAGCGACAGGCAGAGGAAATCATAGCTGAGGAACAGGCAGGCTTCAGGCCAGGGCGCAGCACAACTGAGCAGATCTTCAACCTGAGAGTTCTATGTGAGAGATACCTCCAGCACCAGCAGGACCTCTATCATGTCTTTGTGGATTTTAAGAAAGCGTTTGACAGGGTGTGGCATGCAGCCCTTTGGTCCACCATGAAGCTATACAACATCAATGCCAACCTGATCAAAGTCATAGCAAACCTTTACAACAAGGCCACTAGCGCAGTCTGCTTCAACGGCAAAATAGGAAGCTGGTTTAGGACTACAGTTGGAGTCAGACAAGGCTGCTTGCTCTCACATACTCTTTTCAACATCTTCCTGGAAAGAATCATGACGGACGCTCTGAAAGATCATGAAGGAACTGTCAGTATTGGAGGCAGAACAATCACGAACTTGCGCTTTGCGGACGACATTGATGGCCTTGCAGGAACAGAGAAGGAGCTAGCTCAGCTGGTGGAAAAGCTGGATAGTACAGCCATTGCATATGGGATGGAAATCAGTGCAGAGAAGACCAAACTGATGACCAATAACGCCAGTGGCATTGGCTCTGAAATCATGGTTGGAGGCCAAAAACTAGAAACAGTAAAGAAATTCAAATACTTAGGAGCCATTGTGACAGATGAGGGATCAAAACCAGAAATACTGTCCAGGATTGCGCAGACAACAACAGCACTGACAAGATTGAAGACCATATAGAAGGACAGAAACATCACACTCTACTCCAAGATCAGACTGATGCGCTCCTTAGTCATCTCAGTGTTTTTGTATGCCTGCGAGTCATGGACCCTAACAGCAGACCTTGAAAGGAGGATACAAGCCACTGAAATGAGATGTTTTCGAAGGCTGCTTGGCATCTCATACAGAGATCACATCACAAACGAGGAAGTGGGAAGCAGAATCAGGCAATCCATCGGGCCCTATGAAGACTTATTAGCCATTGTGAGAAAACGCAAACTGAAGTGGTATGGGCATGTCACACGTTCAGCAGGGCTTGCCAAAACAATCCTGCAAGGCAGTGTGCAAGGAGGACGAAGGAGAGGAAGACAGAGGAAAAGATGGGAGGACAATATCTCAGAGTGGACAGGACTGAAGCTGGGCGATACGCTGAGAATGGCAGAGAACAGAGAGGAATGGAGGGAGCTGGTTGTTAAGTCATCAGTGGTGCCCCAACGGTCGGCAAGACTACGGGATATAGATATATAGCTAGCTTACGTTCTTGTTCCCATAAAATACTGGTCCAACCGAGAATTAACTTGAAGACTGCAGGTGCTCGGTCTTTTCAGTACCAGGTCCCTCATGTGTGGAACTCTCTACCTCCCCATGTACGTCAATCCCCGACAATCTCAGTCTTCAAAACCAACCTGAAAACGTATCTTTTTAATTTGGCATATCGGTGTTAATTTTCCTTTGCTTCCCATCATGTGATTTTGGGATGGTGTTACTGTAAACAGAATGTGTTCGTCGTGTGAAAGGCTGTGGTTATTATGGCTGAACTGTTTTTGTTGTGATTTGTAGTTTATTGTGTGTGTTTATAATCATATGTAAAGCGTTCCGAGCGTGCGTAAGTGGGGAAGGACGCTATAGAAAAGCGCTGTATTATTATTATTAGTAGTAGTAGTAGTAATAGTAGTAGTATTGTTTTTTTAAACAGTACTTCCATGATAAGTTTAAAGCCGAATACGCTAAAAGTTTTTATCTTGAAATGGACAATCTGGCATAGGAACCGAGGGGGGGGGGGATTGGAGGGGGAGGGGGAGTGGACGGGGGAGGGGGCGGGGGGAAGTGGAGGGGGAGGGGGGGGAGTGGAGGAGGAGGGGTGCGGGGGGGGGGGGGAGTAGAGGCGAGGCGGGGAATGAACCCTGGCCCATCCGTTGTGTATTTTGTTGTTGTTGTTGTGTGTGTGCTTATGTGTGTGCGGTTTTGTTGTTGTTGTTGTTCGTGTGTTTGTTTGTTTGCTTTTGCGGTTTTTTTCACAAACAGCGCAGGCATGTCCTGAGAAAGTCATGCTGCCGTCGAGACGTTACCCAACTGGTTCTAACGCGGCTTATAATGTCAAGGCAGGGGGGTGCTGGGCAAACGAGGTAACGACAGGCCTTATTGCAAGGGGGGATGGGGGTGAGCAAACCACAACCAAAAAATCGACAAAACAAACAAGCCAGTATGCAAAAGGTCTTCGGGCCGACGCACGTCTGTGCACGGGCCGCACTACGCCCGGCGTCGACCGATGACCATTTGCTCAACAGCGAGTCAGCGAGGCTACCCTCCTAACCCCCCCCCTCCCCCCACCCCACCCTCGCAGAGAGCATGTCGGACTGTTAGAAATACTTTCAGCGGATCGCAGGGCGCGTCATGATAGTTTGCCTGGGCCGAAGTTCAGCTATAAACTCGCCTAATTTACGACAATTGTACGTGTGATATACGACTGCGCAGAAGTTCACGCGGTGTTTGTTTGTTTTGGGGTGGTTTTTTTTTTCTCCTTAAAAATTGCACAATTTCATCGACAATTATTGTCCGGCGTGGTGTACAGTGAGTCACCACGAACCCTTTTTCACAGCTACGGAAGCCAACTGGTTCTCATCTCAGAAGGTGTGTGTGTGTGTGTGTGTGTGTGTGTGTGTGTGTGTGTGTGTGTGTGTGTGTGTGTGTGTAGTGTTAGCCCCGTCACGCTGTATATAGTGATACATTATCATGTAATATATAGGCCGTTTGACATCGAAGCGCACAACGGTGGTTTTTTTTCCTAATATCTCCGCAAAGAATTTTTTCTGTACCATTTTAAGAACAAATATCATTTAGGGCCGATTGACCTAATATGGGCTAGTTTTACTGAACCCCTATGATTTGTTGATTTTGCTGTACAGTCGTAAAAAATTTGATGAAAAGAAAAGAACAAGCGATGTTCAATACCCTAATAGCACCCCAGTGGAAAACTGCCAGATTTCAATATCGAGGTTAACTCATTCTACCCCAGACACACCACAGCAAAATAAGGATCGAACATGATAGTTCAAGGGTGATGCCAGAATAGCTTGGCGCCTATGGGCGCCAAGCTATTCTGGCATCACCCTTGAACTATCATGGTCGATCTGTGTCCTGCACTAGAGTGCAGTCTTCAGAGGACAACGGCAATATTTGGGGACGTCGGTGTTGGGGTACAATGAGTTCAGCATGCAGACTTCATATATGCCTGCGCAGTTTCAGGTTTGAAAACTTGGTCAACTTACTCATTCACGTGAAACTGGATCTTTCTTATAGTGGCCTGACTGTAACTGGGGCACATTCAGGAAGTCAAACCAGTCCTTTCAAGGGGGGAAAAAAATCTGATTTTTACGACCGTCCGGCCAAACTGTCACACTGTTCGAGTTTCTGGAAAGTAAATCGTGTCAGGTCAACTGACACTGAATTGATATTCGTTCTAAGATTGGTTTAGAAAATTGTTTTTCTGCGAAGATATTTGCGAGAAACATTGTGAGCTCCGACGTCAAATAATTATGCGATCTTGGTATTAACCCTTTCACTACTGAGATACGATGAACACGAAACAATTGCAAGAGGCAATGATAAATCCGCAGTTGCGGGGGCTCATCATCAAGAACTACTCCTGACGGCACTACTTTGAATCCATGTTCCTGGGACAGTTGGTAGACTGGCAGTATTCGCAGCGCATGCGCATAAGCCTCGCCTTGTTCTCATTGCGAAGGGGTAGCGCCTGATTGGCTTGACGCCATGATATGATGCATATTCAGATATCTGGTCGTACCTCAGTCCTCAGTCCTAGTGACCTGAGCGCGGCATGTGACGAATATTTACTCACAGCACTATTCTCCCTACAGACTTGTCTACCGAATGTGCGCGGGACAACGGCGGCCGACATCGGCCCGATGACCTTGTGCGCTTTGGGTACGTCTGAAAACGTTGACTGCAATGATTGGCCAGAAAGCCAGAGGGTCAGTTTTCCCGCGCTATTTGTAACATCTTGACAAAATGCGTCACTTTCCCTAGAGTTGTGCGAAACGGACAAAGTTTGACATAAACCGTGATACACATTCTTTTTTTACGAAAAGTGAGTCAAGCGGGGACAGCAGAACTGCTGAAAATAGTCCCTCACGGCTGTGGAAACTGATCGAGATGAACCCACGACTGTTGAGGGAATTTCCTCAGGTCAAATACAATTACAAACTGTTTATTTGTTTCATGTGATAATGTTCATTGTTACAGTGATTATATTTCACTTGTTCACTATAAACTACTGCTTAGAAAAGTTATGTTTTTTAAAAGGAAATGAATGTTGCGCATAGAGTTTCGGGGTCATATGAAAGGTTAACTTCCACCGACGTCATTTGTCGTTGAGTAAGTTGAGAAATGGCACGGTTATTTTTAAGTGAACAAAGTAGGCTAGACCCCGCAGTATTCTGAAAAGCATATAATCCTTTTGTGGGAGACATGATGCAACGTGTCACGTGATTTTAAGTTTTGGCAGACCCGACTGTGTCTGCACAGAAGATTACTGCATGCACAGATGTTAGAACGATTAGCTTTCTTTTAACCCATTGAGCCCCAAGGCCGCGTTTAGAAATTCTGGAGGTGTTAACTAACGACGACGTACCAGTTGCAGGAGACGGACTGACCATGATAATTCAAGGGTAGTGCCAGATGAGCTTGGCGCCTTAAGGCCTTGAATTATCATGGCCAGTCCATCCCCTGCTGTAGGGTGTTGGGGCTAAATGGGTTAAAAAATGCCACCTTGCTTTTCTGCACACTGGTCTATGAATATTCACACTGCAATCGGACACAATCACGAGGAAAAAATTAAAAACGAAGAACTATTTTAATGTCCGCCTTTTATCTAGAGAGACAAATCTTCCATTGATTTTTGCCTTGCGCGGAGTTTTATTCATCTTCTCTTAGAAAAATAAAATTTAAAAAAAAAATTAAAAATAAGAGTAAAATTAAAGTTGCAAACGGACAAACGTGCTTGATTTCAAACGATTGTACACGTCCTTTCACTAAATATCAAGCATGTTTGTTGGATTGCAAGAGACAATGTTGTTGTTTGTTTGGTTTGTTTGGTTTGTTTTTTGTTTTGTCTTTTGGGGTTGTTTTGGGGTTTTTTTGGGAGGGGGATTTTTAGTTTTTTATTCAGCTATACATTTTCCCTGTGAATAGGTAGGTTAAAGTCATTTGACTGTGAGAGCTGAGAGTTAGTGCTTGATTGGCTTTCCCGCGGATAGGCTCCGAGTCATCAAGCACAACCCATCAACTTTCACGGTTAATCACTGCTTGTTAGCCCCTTCGCTGCAGAAATGTTACGCTTGACTGAACATGAATCAACTGCAAGAGACATTGATCCTCAAGAGCGCCCGCGATTGCGGGCGCTCAAGAGGATCTATGTCTTTTGCTGACACTAGTTTGTATCAATGTTCCTTGAATGTCTAGAGCTCTATTTGGCGTACAGGAAATACAGACTTTAGACACACAGTCCGTGGTCACTGGCAGTGAAGTGGTTAGTATTGTTGACGAATGGAGTTTTAAAATGTTGGCCAGTTGATTCGCAGATTGTATTGTAGACATCTCGTGAAAATCACTGCTTTTTTTTTTTTTCGAAAATGTTTTCCTGTGCAAACAGCGATGCTCTTGGAACTCTCCATCTTAGAATTTTAAAAAGTAAAAAAGAAATAACCATAGAATGGTGTAGCTGGACAGCGCTGTGGAATTCAGTTAGTCGCTGTTCTTCAGTATGTAGCTTTTTGTCAGCCCACGGTGTTTTTCGCTATGTACATATATGTATCGACCTTGCTATTCCCTGCTTGGCCGTACGGTCAAACATCACTGCGTACAGACCAGCACATCTTGTCTATTTCAGCAGCCTAATCTGTTATTGTCCATTTGAGCGAAGCTAGCCTCGTGTTTTTTCCCAATTCACTTTTTAACAAGACCTATTTCAGAAGAACATTAAAAACAAAAAGTGATCACCAAAATTGGTCCTAATATATCTTAAAATTTAGGTGGTTTCAGACCCAACGGTTTAGGCAATACCCTCGGGAGATTATGGAGATGACCTACGTAAAAGTTGATGTATATACCTAGTCAGGCCTCAGTGACCACTGACCTGCATCATTGATGTTGAAACTTTGACAAGCTATTCACTGATCAGACGCATTGAAAACCCAAGTGAGTATTCAACGTGGAGAGCGTGAAGTTTGCAGGAACAAATATGTGTCGGTGTTTTAGAGTGGGGCTCGATCAGGGTACATTTTAGCAGATTTAAATAGGTCACGTTCAAAATTTCCCCGAGGACAGCGGCTAAAGCACTGTTGTCAGGACTAAATGAAATTTAAAATAAATGAGGACCAAATTCGGGTGACAATATTCTCTTCTTACAGTTGCCTTGAAGTCGACGGCGTTCAATAATTATTTGCAAATAACACCAGGAACGCGTTGCTCAAACGGACTATATACAGTTTCACGGTAATATATATATATATATATCATTGTACCCGTATAGGTTACTGGTTCGGGTGCCGTGCACCGGTACACTGGGCTAATTATTAGCAATGAACCAAAACAGAAAGTATAATTTTTACAAAGTAACGTATCGAGAGACTAAGCTAACTAGTGGGAGCTGTTTTCTAAAGTGTGCTTTTGTCCTGCTTAGTACATCACGTTTCCAAATCGTCTGATACGTACATATCGCGGTGCATAGATCAACCACTACAGTTCAAGGTTGGCAACTGATTGGTATTGCGCCGGGGATGTCATGCACCATCCTTTAGGCGTCATACTCGTGTGTGTGTGTGTGTGTATGTGTGTATGCGTGCTTGCGCGTGCGTGCGTGTGTGTGTGAGAGAGAGAGAAAGAGCGAGAAAGAAAGGAGAGAGAGAAGAAGTGAAACAATTAGGCCTATCTTACATTCTGTCCTGTGTGTGAGAGAGAAAGAGCGAGAAAGAATGGAAAGAGAGAGAGAGAGAGAGAAGAGGTGAAACAATTAGGCCTATCTTACATTCTGTCCTGTTAACTCTTAAAATGCATGCAAACATTTAACACATTCTACCCCAGGACCGAAATCCCTAAATTTGGAAGTTGCCCTCTGAAAGACATACAGTGAGACAAATCGAGCATGATAGTTCAAGGGTGGTGCCAGAATAGCTTGGCGTCTATGGGCGCCAAGCTATTCTGGCACCACCCTTGAACTATCATGCTCGATCGTGGTCTTGCTGTGGTGTGGCAGGGCTGAATGAGTTAACAAACTTACCTAAACGCGACAGAGTAGTGTATAACAGTATTTAATTTAGAAATGCATTACCAGAAACAGTTTAGCATAATTTGTTTTGTGAGATTCCCATTTGAACTGGTCGTCTACTAGTTATGACACCCAATATTCGATGTTCAGAAACATGTTCGATGCGTTCGTTATTGTAGAGGAAAGTTTGAGACTTGATGTTTCTGATAAGTAGTTAACAGCATATATTTACTTTTAAACTGGCTAATTGGCATGAATCTGAGTTTTAAGGCACAAAGTAACATTTCGTGAATGTTTTTGCTGCAGTGGATTGATTCATTTGAGCCATTGATTCATTTGAGCCATTGATTCACTTGAGCCATTGATTCATTGATTCATTGAGCCATTGATTTATTTACTTTAGTTACGTGTAGTGGAGGGACACACACACACACACACACACACACACACACACACACAGACACACACAGACTGTGTTAGAGCAGCGTATGGTTAACTTATTCTACCCTTGACTCACCACAGCAAGATATGGCTCGACCATGGTAGTTCAAGGGTGATGCCAGAATAGCTTGGCGAGTATGGGCGCCAAGCTATTTTAGCATCACCCTTAAACTATCACGGTCGATCTGTGTCCTGCACTGCAAGGCAGTCTTCAGATAACAACGGCAAAAATCGGGGATTTCGGCCTTAGGGTACAACGAGTTAACTCATTGTACCCCAACACCGAAATCCCCACATGTTGCCCTTGTCCTCTGAAGACTGCAGTGCAGTGCAGTACATAGATCGACCATGATAGTTCAAGGGTGGTGCCAGAATAGCTTGGCGCCCATAGGCGCCAAGCTATTCTGGCATCACCCTTGAACTATCATGGTCGATCTAAATCTTGCTGTGGTGAGTCTGGCCGGTAGAATGAGTTAAGTGGTGTGGAACAGTGATTGTTTTGGCTGCG